>OX439001.1:22762500-22859685 GCA_949316495.1 Amphiduros pacificus | reverse complement strand
AATACAACTGGGGCTGTGAAAAATACAGGGGCTACGGAGAATACAGGGGCTACGGAGAATACATTTGTCTTTTTGGTGCTCTATCAAATAGTTAAATACGCTACAGTATTTCTGTAGCAGTAAACCTTGATGGCCTATCAATACCAAACCTATCATGGTATTACTAGTCAAAGGGCTGCTTATTCCTTGAATATACCACTGGGGCTACGGAGAATACATAATTTTTTCAACAATAATTGTGCCAGATTCAGAAGCTAAACTTCTTTTTATCATTCACGATACTATCAATAGCAGTACTTTTTCCTGAATAATGTCTACCTTTGAGTATAAAATTATGTTTATGGGGTGTATTTAGCAGTTATAATGGATAATGGATGGGTTAGATAAAACCATAGGAGAAAAATAATGGATTTGCATAACGCCAACAAGTGTATGTCGAGGATAAAGAATCTCATTCATCTGATCTGTGTCACTCATCTGTACCTTAAAATATCAAGTCAAAGATGTTTAATAAACAAAATAAGCAAATATCAGATAGCAGTAAACACCCTTTTTTATATCAGCCTTGCTCAAACAAGACCTTTGTGGAAAATGAAACAGCAATAACAGAGATTTTGTTGATTTTTACACCAAGTTCTGGGATTTTCTCAATAATTTGAATAATATTTCACTTTAAAAAATGTTTTTTTTCCATTCATGTATTACAAAGATATTAAAATGTCCTCTTCAAAACAAAATAGCATCATAATTTCATAAAAAAATTGTGTGCATAACAATATTGAAGTAGAAATGGACACCTTGAAAGAAAAAATGCTTTAAGTCTGTTTTATGCAAAACGTATAAATGCACAAATTGATGATTCCTTCATCCTTGTAATGTTTAAACTCAGGGAAACATATTTTCAAGATTACTTGTTGGCGTTTCATAAAGGTGGTTGGAGGTAAACCAAATTTCTATCGATGGCAAATGCGGTATCCAAAGACGAGAGGCCACTTGAACCTATTATTAGTTTATGACATGACCACCAGGATAAGAGGTTCATTTCTTAGCCACATGAGGGCCAAAATCAACTGATTTCTAACAGTCGGGCCCAAAAAGAAGTAACGCAGGTAAAATTGAAAGCCCTAACATGAAACCAAATGATAAGTATGTAGACGAATTTGTAAAAAGACAGGAGGTTAAAAGGTTGATCCATAAGAATTGGTGAAAATGGTTGTTGAAAGCCATGGTCAAAGAACATCCCGAAAGGGCCGAAAGTAAAGTATCTCTCACAAAACATGTAATTGTGATAACATGGAATGTTTTATTCGATATGAAAATGACTTGTTTAGTGATATTTGAAAATGCAGAATACTTTAATTTAGCCATAAATCTTAATATTACATCCTAATCCATGTTTTTTTTTTTTTTTTTTTTTTTTTTTGGGGGGGGGGGGGTTGTCATTGGAGAATATACCTGCAGCTGACTTTGGAAGTGAAACACTGGAGTGGAGTAAGGAACAGTCGTGTGGGATCCAAAAGAAAATTGAATAGGGTACAGCGGCGAATCCATTCGCACGTATTGTGTCAGTGCCATTTAAACTAAGGTCATTTATATTAAGTATATCAGATCATTTAAATTAACATGATTGTAGTGTGCGACATTTCTGTACAGCCTGTCCAACAACTATGTGGTCCAGTCGGACAGATATAAAATCTAAATTTAATAATAATGACCAACTTTGTGATGCGCTGATACCAGACTGTTCATAGCGGTTTGGTTCATGGTTATTAATTGCACTGTATTGCTAATCATTTGTAATCGGTTTCTTTCCATGACATCTTTATTTTTGCCCGTTAGATCAGATTGGATTGTCCTGTGGAGCTTAAATTAGATTGTAGACCACTGGTGACGTTATTGTATTGAATATCGGCCATTTGCATTTTTTTAAATATATTTTTATGAATTCCCTTCTAAACATTACTTTTTAAAATTTTATCCAGCATCTTTTCTGGACCTATACAAAATACCTCGCATATAATTGATACTTTATCTATACATTTTATTCAGAAAGTTCTTAACGCACAATGCTTTGTTATATTTTGTTTTAATAAAAACAAAGATGTAAATTTACAGTAAAATAATGAGGAAATAAATAGCTTTAGTAGTATTTGTATGGGATCATTTATTTGAAAGGAGGGAGCTGATATCTTTAGAAACAGACTTCCCCACTATTTGTGAATCTGCTCATCAGTCCATGAAATTACACTGCAAATTGAAAAGTGTCAAACCCTCTTACCCCCCGCTGATCAGCCCCACATTCTCCCCATAAAGATCCAAGAGTTTGGCGTCGGGTCCCTTTGATCTCTCATTTTCTCTCCTGACAAGTTGGTCCATCCCTCCTCTTTGTTTTTATGGATGAAATGGTGTTGGCTGGCATGAATCAATCGCAAGCACTCATTCATTCTCAGGACTCCAAAACACGATGAAATTGTTACTCATGTTTTCTAGTCCAGATTTTCTGCATTTCAACATTATCATATAAAATGGAAAAGTTTTATTTTTACCCATTTTTGAAGAAAAAAAACAATAAAAATATCATGAAGTACTTTGATGAAGTACTTCGTCTTGCTTCAAGTGAGGTACTTGCTAGAATTCATAATACCATCCTATTTGCATTCTTACTTTTATTATCATTGTTGATAATAATAATATCATCATCATCATCATCATCATCATCATCATCATCATCATCATCATCATCATCATCAATACAATTATTATTATATTGTCATTTTTAATATTGTTATTATTAATGTTATTTTTATTGATATAGTTATTATTTTATTATCATCATCATTAAAAATGGATTTAACTTTAAGAAGTTGACCTTTTGTGTGAAGAGTTCCAATATTGTAATGGAGGAGAGTTATAGATCTTGGATGAGATTATAGGTTGTCAATCATCTGATCACATAGGAAGAGAAAACTTGATGTCTGCCAAAGCTGGAGGGCACCTGATGGGATGTATACATCTCTTAGGAAACTGAATATGAAACTAGTCAGATAGTGTGACGTGTTCCCGGAGTGTGTTCATCCGGGTTTCCCTCCCACCTCACCTTCAGTATTTCTTTCTTTATTTCTTAGCATATAGGTGAAAACTTCACCGATTAGTACTCGATGAATTATTTTTTTAGCGAGGCAAATGAGAAACTTAACATACGTTTATTGAAAAGATTTTTTCCAGTCATTGACACTCGCACAATAGGGATCAACATGGAATACGATTTTGAATAAAGTACTATAAAAATACTAAGATTATGCATTTGGAACCGTGATATTTATCAAAAGAATATACCTACTGCAGGGCTCTTGTATACGGCATGAATTTGACTTCAACAGTGACTGTGTACCACGGTCCAACTTTTCACCCACATTCAAATACTATGCTAAAGTTTCAACATTAAGACTTTAGACATCTTGAACCAGGGACATTTTACCCCCACTGACATATTTATAGAAATAGGCAATTAACTGTGGATAATCATATGATATATGATAATTTATCATAATATTTAAATTATAAAATCTACAAACCATTTAGACGTGCATGTTTGAAATATTAAGTGGGAAAATGACTGTTTCTAATTTGTCTCAACTTATTGGCACTGGGAAGTCTTCTGTGTTGATGCATGGTTCAGTATTAATGAAGTCAATCAATCCCATACTGAATAATAAGAGGGGTATTTGGACATGCAAACAGAACACAACAGACATTTTCCCCTGAAATTATAGATATCAACCAATACATCCTGTTCAGAGATTTGAGGTTACATACACGAACAATTTGTTGCCACTGTCCGTGTTAAATTATTTGGAAGCAATTGCATATGTACAGAATATGGTTGTTAGAGAGCGAGGCCCTTTTCTGACCTGTCAAAATATTTACTCCTGGGATCTTCCAGGAACTTTTACTACATGATAGATATTATTGGATTCGTTTATAAAGGTCAAGCCTCCCAAGTGTCAAGCCCTGCTGTTTGCTGGTGTAGGGTATTACATGTTTGAAGCAAATATTTCATACTTATTTTTGTGTTGGTTTGGAAGTTCTATTTGTATATTTTTCAATAATGAAAGTAATATTTGTAATTCAACAGGAGAAGGCTTTCAACTGTATGATGCTCATTGAGCTGTGTTAAGAAAACATTAGGTTGAGACAAACGTGGTGACCAGCGCGAGTGACTAATTTATTGCCAAATACTGCCTAAGTGTGTGCGTACATTTTATTTTGGCTTTGTGGTGGTCTTCCTTTGTAAAAATCAAAATAGCACCCGGACCTAAGATTTGGAAGTTTTATTATATCATCCAATCAAATCACCCCAGAGTTTTAATTCATAATTAATTATCTGATTCAAATCAGTGCATTTTAAGATATTGAGCTGTCACTACCCTCTAATTATTTAATCATTAAGACATATGGACATCTGTTGTATCACAAGACTAGAGTGTACACTATAGTTCAACCCAAACATCATCAGCTGGGAATATATTCTAGCATATGAGAGATGTCTATTCAAAGAGTCTTTTTCAACCTTTAAGATCATCTAAATCCCATTAGGATACACCAAAATACGTTTAAATTCCAATTTATTTAAGGCCACAATATTTCAGTGGGCTGTAAAAGGCTTGTCTGGTGATTGCCTAATTGAACACGGCTGTATAATGGAGCGCTTATAAACAGAGACGGCAGGACAAAAAGGGAAGGGTAGCTTTAATGGAAAGGTAGGCAAAGTTGCCCACTACACTAGCACTCAATTAGCACCACAACCATTTAATGAGTTTAAAGAAAAAAATACCCATAAATCTAAACTATAGTGTTTTCTATCTTCATTAATGTGGATCGAAATTGCATGGTATTTTATAAACTATATAAACTTTTATGAACGCTTATATGTTTTAAATAAAGAAATATCAGTTCTATTATCAACTGGTTTTCACCACCTCAGACATAGGGGGTTCATCTGAAATGGACCATAGCATAGTTAAATGCGTAATCTACTGTTATGTAAATGGGACTTAGCAATTTGCTTGCGATGAGGAGATGAGAATTGTTGAAAGAAGTAGGTGTTAGGTGCTGTCACTTGGCTTTTGACGTGATCTTTGCAAGAAGATAGTCAACACCGAGGTCCTCAAGACCAGGAGGGCCAAATGCAGAGAAAAGGTCATGGGGTGAAAGCCACTGATCATATGAATGTCCCTTTGTATCGGGAGAGGTCCTTCAATATATAAGTGACCATTAAACACATGTAAAATGAACTTCTCTTTATCAATATAGAACAAAATGAAGCGATCCAATACTTTTGATTGGTTGTGGAAATGGTTTAGTACATATCTTTGTATTTTATATTTGCAGTGGTTATTCTTAATTACATTTTGGTCGGACCCCTTTTGGGCTACATATTACTGCAGAATACTAAGCTGTGTCATCATCCCTGATCTATTTCTTCTCCATCATATATGTATTACCACCCCTCCCTCACTTGTATGACACACCAACTTCCTTAATCATTTGCTTTACATCACCGTGATCCAATACGCAATGTATGACCAAATCAACTACGCAAAAAAGATATTCTGCAGCAATTAGACATGCCCACATATCAAAATTCCACACTTAACTCCACAAGATGTACAAGAGAAATGGGCCTTTCTTCCACACTCACACTAATATATATGACAATCAATGAAACTTATAATATAATTGCTTTTAGTAAATATGTAAGAAGGAAACCAGAACAGTCATTCATTCATTGCTATATGTTTCTTTTTGGTGTTTTGATTGACAATTCAGCACAAAAAGCTAAGTATACTGTTCTCCTTCATACCGCAAGATTGACAGCCTGTCAAATGGGCTGAGACATAACCAAACACTGGCGGATCTAGCACTGGTTTATCAAACACCCAACAAGAAATGAGCCTTCATTCGCGCAGCAATGTGCAGTGTCCTGACTGCCGTTGACTCAAAGTTTTGTGGCGTTTGTCCAAGTTTTGCGATTCAAGTCATGGTTGTATTTGGCTGTGTATACACCTTTAGTGGACCTACTTTGTTGGCATATATATGCTAAGCCCAATGTGTAAGCAACCAATGAAAAGGTGTCCACATGTCGAACACACACATTTTAGACGGCAATTGTCATGGCATTTTCTCTCAATGTGATATTCGGTCTTAATTAATACGTTTTTGTTGTTGGGGGTTGGGGTGGGGGGGAGGGGGTTCACAATCAGCTTTTGTGACCATCAAGTCAATGTGAAATCGTACATTAAATCAATTTCCTATCTCCAATTTCAATATATGGTACGTGAACATTAATTCACGCACGTATGTGTAAATGTAGGAGTGTGAATATCGCTTTATATATTTGAGTGTGAACAAAATCCGGAACATATCAATGTACTTCTCTTGTTCAAAGGTCATTATCTTGTGACGTAACTAATTTACATAATGAATCAATATCTAATATCCAATCGAATAATTTCCTCATCAATGGATAGCTCCAAAGGGACGGATTATTTCATCAATTTTTAATGAAGAACGAATTGATATTCATATCATTGATATGAGAGATTTCAAGAAAGCAATACATTAATTCTATACTAATTACATTTCTATTGCATAAATGGTTTGCAGAGAGCGGTATATTCAACCTGTGTATGTCTGTGTGCAGGAAACAAGTGAGTTGATTACATGTTACGTGCGTCTGTGGTGTGTGGCACGGCGGTACAGACCCCGTAGAGCCCATCTGGGGGCGGGGCGGGGCTGTCAGGCCGGGACCCGCTGCTGGGGTACACCCGGCCCATCATGGGGTTGTGCATGGCCGGGGAGGGGGACATGGTCTCCCAACACACTCACACTAAAGACACACAGGGCAACTATAGGACAATCGTAAACATGAACTCAGTACCCGCGGGAAACATCCACCGTTCACTGACCACTGTAAGATAGAACCTTGCTATTTCATTCCAAGCTTCTGACAGAGGTTCATGGCGATGCTTTTGGAACAAGAGTGATGGTATTGCTGTTTCCCTGCTTTTTGAACAAACTAACTGACAATTTTGAAAACAACTAAGTGATCAAAGGACCAATTGCTTTATTGAACCACCTTCCTTGGTGAGAAGGGCATAGAAGAGACTTTGTATATATATATTGTTCAGCAGGCTTAGGTATATTGTTCAGCAGGGAGTTTGGAAGCTTGTCAGAAGTTAGCTTGTGATCGTAAACTTGGAAGATTACACGTCGGGCTGGTTGCTGTGACGGACACAAGACGCCTCCCTGAAGGATCAGCGGGCTGAGGCGTGATCTCCCGACACACTGCCATCAATCACAGCCCCAGCCTCCCAGCCACTGACAGGGGACGTAGCGGGGAGCCTCTCCCGGAGACCGGGGCCTCTCATTCCGCCAAAACTCTCACACGATCTCATCAAAAAGCCACTGGCCACACTTTCGGTGTGTTCCCCGAGCGCACACCATGAAGATCGTCGGAGCAGCGACCAGGCCCCAGAGCCGTGCCTCCGCCCCGGGGGCCAACATCACCGCTCTCTGTAAGTACATCTCTTTTTGAAGATGAAAACATCATGAATTTGCAAAGGTAAAAAAAACCCATCACTTTTAAGCAAAAGCCACACACTGGTTTCAGCATTTGTAAGGTAATTTAACAGTTTCCGGAAACTTTGTTCAGACACACTCTGTGGACATTCACCACAACAACCAACAAAACTTCAAATCTCAACGCGGTCACCCCAGGCTACATGTCAGGTACTTTATGTTAACTTCTAGACTGCAAAGTTTATATATTTTCTGGTCGTCTGACCAAGGGAAACCATATGCAATATGATCCGAGGCCTTTACACTGGCAGATAGTAAATCAAGTGCGCATATGAACTTGGTGTCAAGCTTGTTATTGCTCCCCACGTGTTCCCAGTATCATTCTCCTAACCAGAGACAAAAAGCATGTGCCGCCTTAATAAGATAAAATATAGGTCCACTTCAGGCCCGCCCGGCTGTATGCAAACTTTGTCAACTCACAGCTTAGTCACTTAGGATAAAGGGTTTAAGCTGTGTCGGATAAGAGATATTTTTTATTATTATTATTATTTTGTATTTTATATATATATATATATATATATATATATATATATATATATATATACTGGTTTTGGTTTCACATTCAAATTTTTGATCTCAAAAAACAAAAATAAATATATATATATATATATATATATATATATATATATATATATATATATATATATATATATATATATATATATATATATATATATATATATATATATATATATATATATATATATATATTTATTTTTGTTTTTTGAGATCAAAAATTTGAATGTGAAACCAAAACCAGTTTATTCTTCGTGGAGACACAAAGTGTGTCGATATTTATTATAGGCAACTCAGCCTCTAATCAGTGCGGCGTGCAATATCAGAACATAATCGGCGTGGATTAAGCAAGCAGATTAAGATTATCGTCGAGTGTTAGTTAGGTACCGCGGGTTAAGGTTATCAGCTGGATGACCACTCAAACCATGTCAAGCTGGAGACAGGTTTTATCGTTCATATCTCAGCTCAGACATTCTGGGTCCATACACATGTACTTCACACACATATTTATCTGTATAATTTATAATATCTCATATTCCTTGACTCACAAACACTTTACCTTTTATGAATATTTACGTCTACCTTTTATGACAGCGGCATGTTTTTTTTTTAAACTTAAAAACAGATGATGCGGAACATTTTGTCGTTTTAAAATAGATTAGTAGAGTTTGGCCCGTGGTAGACAAAGGACTCAAAGATGTGTCCTGAATGTGATGGGAGCAGAGTTTGGTCTCCTTCCCGGCTCATACCAGGTGATCACAACAGACCGCGGCACGCTACTACTCAGGTGTCTGTGCCTCACGCTTAGAACTCAAGGCATTGCCACTCTCTCACTGCAAAAATATCAAGTAAAAGAATAATAACTTGTGATTTCATTAACAATGGTTTATGGATGATAATTGTACAGCTTAATATATGATGTGTCTTCTTGGATATACCATGTTGACGAGTACAAGACTCCGGGGAGGTAGGAATGAACTTACATCTGTTTCTTCATTTATATCAGTTGCAATAAGTTCAATTAAATCACCACAATGATCGACGAATTCTTTCAAGGTCTGGATGAACAACAAAATATTTATAAAATTTTGTCTGAATAGAATGTTATTTATTCCCCCCAAAAGCCTCTGTTTAGGTGTATTTATAGGCAAATCAGGATCAGGGTATGTAATTCTAGGTGATAGCTTCACGCATCTCATTTAAAACAGTACATATCCTGGCAAATATAAGAATATATGATTTTGCAGATACCTGCTTCAAGATGATAACGATAGGATAATGTAGACATACGCTTTCAGATAGCAAGTATAGAGAGCAGGCCCGTACTCAGGATTTTGTACCATAGGGGGGGTTCCAATTGGGGAAGAGGGGTTCAAACTTCCAACTGGGAAGGAGAGAGGTTCCTACTTAGAGAAGGGAAACATATTTGTCAAAAAAGGGTTGCAAACTGTTGAAGAAAATACCACATTTAAGCACCTGAATGATTGAATGTGGCCTCTTTGTTGTTGTTGTTTTTTGTTGTGTTTTTTTTTCATTTTTGGTTGAGGATTGGCTCCCAGAAACTCTTGAAACACTTCCTAGGTTCGTGTCTGCAGATTGTAGGGTAATGTCGGCAACACCTTTCTTGGTTTCTGGTTATAAAGACACTAAACTTTCAGATCCTGAATGCGTAGATATAATAATATATAAAGTAGTGTAACAGTTGGCACGTCTATTATAAACTAGATAGGGTGAACCCTGGGGTGTACATGTCCCTTCTACCCCAGCATATCATAAACTAAGCTGACGTCCTACCCCTCCCTTCTCCTTGCCAGAGATATCTCAAGCTTGTAGACATTAATTTCCTATAAATTGAATATACATTTAATGTGAGAAATACCCACAGAGTTGATTATATAATGGAGGTAACACATGTGGTAAGCTGACGGATGTGTGAAAAGGTGATATTTTCATAATGGTTTTATGAGTGGAATATTCATTAAAATCAAATATATATATATATATATATATATATATATATATATATATATATATATATATATATATATATATATATATATATATATATATATATATATATCTGCAAAAAATATGTGGGTTTCTCATACAAATATTCAAGAAAATATTATGGCCTCTCACTAAACAAATAGCCAATGGTGGTTGCTTTTGTTGGTGGTTTGGTTTGTGATGATAACACAGTATTTTGCTTTTAGCATAGTTGCATATTCCACACTGATGATAAACTCTGAATACTCTAAAGACCAGGTTACCTGCACCAGAACCTATGATCAGTTCAGTTGGATCTTTCAATATTTCCTAGCTGTACATTTATATCCAGAATCAGTTTCACATCTGGATCTCCAGTGTGTCCCGATTAGAGGGTGCACCAGACATATGTGCCCTCATTGGTGCCACAGAAGCCCCTTTTTGCAATACCACCCTGTACTTTCGTGATAGCTATTGCACATAACTGACATTGTTAATTCCCCATAACATCCCTACAGGTGTTCTGAAGATCTCCAACTTCTGTGATCAACTTTTCCATTACTTGCCAGGTGGTAATAATATTGTTGCAGCACTTACATCTGTTTGTGTCAACTTTAGAAATGGGAATAATATGAAGTGTCGACCAACGTTAAATCCCGTGTGTATGAGAGAAGTCCCAAACGTTCTTACACAAAATCATCACTTGTCTCTCAGTGACATGGAATATGATTTAACACTTGTATAATATGTGTATGTGTCATTTAATAAAACATATTATGATACCACTGGTGGTTCGTATTTAATTTATTTTCTCGATATGAAATGATGAATAAAACACTTTGAACTCTATTATATTCAGCTATAATAAAAATAGATTTTTTTCATTTATTCCAGTTTTCCTGGTTCTTATGTGCCAAAGTTTACATGTTGCCAACTGTCGCCACCGTCGCTCGGGAGATGTGACGTCATCCAATTCTGTAGATGGAGACATATGCACAAGACTGGTACAGCAGATTTACCATGGTCACGTGACTGCCCCTAACCCACCTGACGTCACAGGTGATTGGACATCACAAAGGTATGTGAAATCTTAGCCAAATTCAGTAACTGAAACCTAATTCCTTTTTATATGCAAGGATGACGTTGATCTACCCTATGTAAAAAAAAGTAGTGTTCAATACACCTTTGCAGAGTAATTTCAAAGTTTTAACAAACAATTGTATATACTATTATATTACAAAAACAAAAGGGACACACGTTTACAAACGATACCTGCTGTCTCGTTGATCATATATATCTTGTTCACGCCGAGATACCTTTTGAATTCATTAAGCACTTAGTTAAAAGCCCTTTGTCGTGGCTCTATTACTACAAGTCATTAAGCTTATTCGGGAAAGTCACTGAGAGCATAAACAATACTTAATACGAAACAGGTGTGGGAAATTAGAAGCTTAAGAATTCCTCTGTGTATTCCTCAGTGTGTGTGGAATTATGTATATTCCCTCAGAGAGCACAACACAGAAGAAAGACGTTCATAATGTACTTTGCCACCAATAGCGAAGCTATGGAGTACCACCATATGCACCGCAGAGAGAAATACCTTACTCCTAAGACCTTATGTCAAGTATTCCTTGGGGGTAGAGTTTTGTCACAGGATGTGGTATTTAACTCCATACTCTGCTATTCAGGCCGTTTGTGAATTAATACATTAACAAAGCACAGGTGTGATGTGTAGATTGTGTTTTTGTTAAAATCACAATAAAGCTCATCAGCCTGGGAGATTATTTTCATAAAGTTCTTCACATGTAGCCAAGTGAAACCCAATAACCATATGATTAAAGTTAGATTTCAATTATTACCTATAGTACAGATTAATTACAAAACACTTTCATTTCTTTTATGTTGCCCAAAATTTGTTTTCTTAACTTAAATAGAAGGGACACAATTTTGTTATTTTGTTAGATATTGTTTGCACAATTACTTTATCATGAAGCCTGTCTTCCAGTCATGGAACCAGATGCATATTTCAAAATATTGAAATTAATTAATGGGTGGTGGCTACTCAAATGCCAAACAGCATACTGAACATATTTTTCTTTATTTCGCTGTAGTACTTCAACAAACATGTAAATGTATGTTGCAAAACATTAATAAACCATTTATTTATATTTATTTTATAATTTATTTAAACATCTAGCATTCATCATTATGCAAGCATGCCCTTTTGAACTGTTGGCCTCTTAATTCAAACGCATCCTGAAACAAAATATCAGGGGAACACACCGAACCTTTGTCAATCTAATTACAGCTGATAAACTCTTGTGTGTCTTTAAGTGGTAATCAAGGATCGGGAGTAGATACCTATTGGAAAAACTGATTTTCCGAATCTTATTTGCATACACAAAATCTACTTACATGCAGTTAATAGACTTCTAAAATATATTGCATTGGGTATATGCTACTGGCTAACAAATAGTTGTGTAAAAGAATCAGATGGAAAAGAGGGTATCTTTGATATATTAAAGAGAGTGAGCAGTGCTCATTGTATCAGTGCTTGTACTGGCTGTGAAAATCGCATGGTTTACGGAAGGGAGAGGCTGAGAAGGAATTGGTGCCAATCTGTAGCTAATTATTCTCCCCATTTCCCCATTTGTGGTGATTAGAAAACAGAGAAGGGGTCCTTCTGGGGGCACACAATCCGTCATTAGTTAGAAAACAGAGAAGGGGTCCTTCTGGGGGCACACAATCCGTCATTAGTTAGAAAACAGAGAAGGGGTCCTTCTAGGGGCAAACAATTCATCATTAAGTGCGAGCAGATCCTAGATCATATCACATCTGGGAGATAAAAATATCATAATATTATCCGCCAAGCATTACGCATTAGTATGTAATATGCACTGTATCCACTAAACACAGCGATTGTTTGGCAAGGTCAGATCTGATATGATATGCTAATGAAATATGTTTATTTGAATGTGAAGATATTTGCACATGATAAGAGCATTTTCAAAATCAATTATGTTTCTCTTGTTGCTACACTTTAAGAGATAGACCTAACTTATTTTTGATCAACCAGCCTAGAAATAAGTATATTATATCCAGGAAATGTTATGGCAATGGCACCTATGATATGAAAAGTGATCTCGCCTTATAAACCCCCATAAGTGTCTTACGGTCTGCACAAGACAAGCGGCTTTCTCTGACACATCTCAGTCAGAGGTCAATCCGGTTTCTTAGTTTCTTGTTCTGATAACAATCCATTTTGTTTGATGAAGCTCAAGAGGAGAAAGAAGTCAATCTCGAGTAATTATTCTACTTAACAGATTTGGCATATAAGAGATGTATTTTGGTTGGTTTGCCAAATGCAATGACTTTTGTCCGTTTTGATACGGTAATATATTAATTATATAATTTTGCCAGCGTGAAATAAACTTTCACACACAAGGGACAAATTACATCGAAAAGACCTCCTTCAACGTGTGGTCACACCAAAACCAAATGTGACACAAAAGAGGAAACCGAATTATCTCTGACAAAATATGAGTTTTACAATATGACCTCGCTTGACATTGAATTTTATTTTTTTGTGATAAGATCTTGTAAATTTAACCTGAAATTGACAATTTTAGGTGCTAGCCTCGGGTTAAATGAGGGGTGAACCTGTCAGACGTAGAAAGATATGAGCTTGTTCATTTCTTCTGTTGTATAAGGTTGAGTTTCAGGAATGTGTCTAAAAGCACTAAGAATGCGATAAGTGTTGATATGATAATAAATGCATTCTTGGGTATAATTAAACCAAGTAAAGACCTTTTTGGTACTACAGGCAATGTTTCTACTGTTAAACAAAGAAAAAGGGTAGTACATTTTTGGATTCTTGAATATCCTTTACTTGTTTATACATTTCTACCATATCATAGTATTGATATCTTTCCGGTTCAGTGAATACGTTTTGTCGATCATATATAACTGAAGTCGGGCAGGCCGTAAATGCAGCGTGGCAAAAGATGCACTGCAGGGTTATACCGTCCATAAACATAACTTAATCCACTATTTTAAAATATTTATTAATGGATGATACTCCTTGTTAAGTACAAATGGGACCTCCTTATCACGCTTTTTTTTCTTTTTTTTTCTTTTTTTGCTTTTCTGAAGAAAAAAAAATAAGAAAAAAATAATTGGAATGCATAATCAACATAGAAATGAAAAAGTAGTCAAGAGAGAGGGGTATATGTTGCCCTGACACTTCTGGGTGCGGCAAGGCGTAGGGGTATGGGTCCCGTATTTATATTAGACTATCCCCATGATCTATGACACATTTCTGTGTCTTATCTTCCCAGAGAGACGGGAACGCGTATCGCTTTACGTTGCGCCAATTTCATTAGAACAACTTCCCAGGTCTCCGCGACGCGGTTCATTTACAAATATGATGTGTTTACGTTGCTTGTTTCGCATCCCTGGTTATTTTGCAAATTTAGAGATATGGCCTTGCAAATAGATTAATATCCACTGCATATTTGTCAAACATGTCCTAAAGCTCAAGACAAACTACTTCACATATCCGAGGTCGGGGTTATCAACTACAAATGCTCAATGTTGCTAATTAACTCATTACATTTTGCCGCGTGTTATGTAGATATTTGAGGAAGTACTCAGTACTGGTTGAATATCACATGCCTTATTCATGCAGTCTGTATTTGCTGACCGTAAACATAGCAAACTATGTGGTTGTGATGTATAGCTTAACAGTAATTCAAATATATGGTTTTTACGGATGGTATTAAGATATTGAGATATTATCTATGACATATCCATTCTATCGTTATATTTGCACTCACACGAGGTCCAGATGTACACTCCAGTGTCTGGATTATCCAGCAGAGTGCTGTTCCTACGTGACTGGCAATTACCAGTTTCAGCTATTTCTAAATGTTAAAATAAATTTACATTGATTTGGAAATATAATATTCAATTTAAACGACGCGGTTTAAAACTACCCATGCCCTGAATCCAATCTTGTAGTATATTACTGAATTCGCACATTTCAACAACTTTTTATTGATGAATAAAATTAATATAAATGAATCTAAAGCTCACAAACAGGTTCTGTGTGTAGAAGGAACAATATTAGTGATAATAAGTCTCATCTGTACATAAATAGCATTTATTATCAACTGTTGGTTTCTCTTCCTGAAGAAAAGACACACGACCTTATTTTTGACTGTTTGAAATATATGTCAACTTGAATGAAAACCACGCAAACTGCGGGCAAGTAGTTTCAGTGTGGAAGCTTGTAGCCGTCTAGAATTTATCTGATCAAAATTTTGAAGGGATCAATGCACCTGTAATGTTGAAGTACCACTAAAGTAGAGAACTGAAGCCAAGATCAAATCAAGTTCAGCAAGCCTGACCAGAAAAGATTGTTATCAACGATGTGCCATTTTGTTACAATGTTCTTTTCCCAGTTTATAAGACACCCACCAAGACCATATAAAACCTCGCTTTCCTGACGTCAAACACCGAAATTAATAAGGCTATATTCATGTCATATTTCTTGATAGGCCCAATAGATATTTAAAATAAGTCAATGAAATATATTCCACATTTTGCCTAAGAAGGGACAAACGGGATATCATTTGAAATAAAAATATAGATTACATTATATTCTCAGAAATACCCCCAATAATACTAACTACGTTATAGCATGTTTTCACGGCATCTTGAAAGGCGTAATGTATTCTCTGGATGCAGTAAAATACTTGAGTGTGGGCGACTGGAATATGTCATCTGTGGCTCGCGGTATGGTCAATGACAGTGAAGTTGTGATAATGTCCCATTAGATATGTACAGAACCTGTCTGGAGAGGGCCTTGCTATCTAGATACGGGGCCAGTGTTATCAGCAAGCTCAAGATGTATTCACACAGGTTATGTTGACAAGCAGGCGACCAGAACAGGCTAAATGAGCCCCTGATGAGACAGACGCGTCCGCGGCCACTTCACGGGGTACCCCCGACTCCTTAACACTTATACGAGGGTCACTCCAAAAGTGAGCATCACCCAAGTATGAGAAAAACCCAAGTGGCTACTTAATTACGTATGTGGAACAGGAATGTTTTCATGTCCGTGAAAAGTATTTATTAATAATAGGAATGTATTAAAATAAAGCTTACTAAATATAGCAAACCAATGTTTTTAAAGTAAATCATAGGCACCTGATAGAAAAGCACTTGAGAATATATATATTTTATATTTAACAAGTTCCAGACATTTACAGCTGAAAGCTTTGATGGTAATGAATTCTGTCAATCTAAATCACCCTTTAATGAAACTCACCTCATATAGATACACTTTACTCTATCTCATGGTTTCAGATCTCACATCTATAATAATATATCCATGTCCAGTTGAATTAAAATCAAAAATAGGGATGTATATAGTTACTTTCACACTACGTTCATTAATTTATACTTGACAAGATCTGTCAGTCACTTTACTCTATGATTAATTTCATGGCTATCACCCCATGTCAATTAAACTCCTCTACTGCCTCCCATTTCTACATGCTTCATCTATAATTTCACCTTCACACCTCTGGCACCTTCTTTGAGCTATTGATTTCCAGCTTTCATATTTTTATATTAGAGTATGTATATGAAAAGTCATCTCTATCAAATATTGTATAATATAATAGCGATATAAGTTGCACACCAGGAAGGGCGGCGTCAAGGAAATACCACAAAACAGTAATTTATATGTCGTGTTGGAAGACCACATATCAATCAAGATTTTTTACCAGCCTATGCTAGGTTTCTACCTCTACAAGATGCCATTTAGTAAAGACGTTTTGTGTTTGAGCGGAAATGTGCATGATATGTCATTAATGTGACATGCTATTAACTGTGGGCGTGGCAAACTGTTTGCTCATTATGGAGATATCGATACGCCGCGACGGAAACGGACAAGCAGATATCTGCAATGTGACATATCACGCACTCACACAGAAGAGCAAGAAATGGATGGCAAAGAGCGACATGACACCGTGTCATCTTACACATCTGGACCAGCAGATCACTGCCAGATAATGTCCCTCAATAATCCCCGGATCATCCCACCAGAAACTTTACTACTACTTGAGGAGTGCCCCCCAGTAAATGTGTGCAGGATAATCTGCATGGTTTATGTTAATACGTGTAGTGCTCTGCCAAAAGTGCGTGTCTGGTCTGTAACATTTTAAAAAATTATTTTACTTTGAATTTCTCTCTGCTAGGGAACACTTTAATCTTTTATCAAATCTACTCCTACATATTTAACATCATAAAAATAATTTATCATGAAGATGATGAGATACTTCTACTCAGTGATGAAGACGTGATTATTTTTTTTTTTGGGGGGGGGGGATCTGTGTAGATAATCGTAGGCCTCTCTTATCTACAAGAGGGACGAGAAGACATCATTCATACTTCAAAGCAAATCTCTAATAAAGACGATGTCAATTGCATGGGCAGTCCCCATAAAGCTGACACGCCCTCCTTCTGGCTTGTTAGTTTCCCTGAAATCACCCATCTCCCTGGTTAAAATCAAGTTCTTGCATTTACCCAAAATGTTCCCTATACGGCTGTATATATCCCTCTCCACTTGCATCTTAAAATGTTTGACAGGGTAGTGGCCACTTTGTTGATACCTTACAAAGCCCATCAGTAAGTCATTCCACCTCACTTGTCTAATGATATTCAAGCCAAATACACCAGCTCATAAGGGTTTACAAAAAGTTCAATCAGATGTAAATTCACGCTGGTTTACTAAGGGTTTGTTATTAATTTTTCATTAATCTTTAACAATGGGGAGGCATTTCTTACCACAACACTCAAAATCACCATCATCGTCCAAACACTCTGTCGGGGGACACACATAAAAACAGCAGAAAGCAAAACTTGGGAGAGAAAAGGTGTATGATTTCCTAGACTTTGTTCAAGTGACATGAAGGCAATATTTCATCCCTTTCTCGTCTTGCTTTAATCACTCCTTTCAATTGTAATTGTATCGAGTCTGGCAAGTTTTGATGGCGTATGATGGGTCTTTTGTCTGCATAACAAGCCACCAAACATACAGTGGGGTAGGGGGTAAGATTTAAGGTACCCCCAGGGGGTATGCTCACCCACCCATCCTTCAAAAGTCAAAGGGTCTGCAATAAGAGCCCGCTTCCAAAGAGTTTTAGTCTGACTAAAGCATAGTGCACCTTTTCACTCCTTTCCTGACACAACTGACGACACAGTAGTCTCGCCATTCATTGCTGGTGTAAACAGCAGATTTGGCAACTCCAAACAGGCACCAGCTAAAGTATCCTGCAGTTAGATCTTTGGCAACAATTTCATACATTGTAGCATTATCCAAACGTGGAAAGATGTAAAAAAGAATGAGATTTATATTCCGTGACAGGTGTTAACCTGGACAGGTTTTTGGATAAATGTTGCTAACTGGTAAAAGGCTAAATGACAAGAACATAAACGAAAAGGCCAAGGGTCAAGCCAATAACGTTGTGTCATGAAAACGACACGATCACAACTCATTCTTTGCTCAGTGGGGAATTAAACTAAAAGAACAAACACCAATGAATGTCATTTTATAATAAGGTGTCATCTGCATAGATTTATTATGGGTCGAAGCGTGTGGTGGTGTATTCACAGCAGAGAATTGTTATTGAATTATTCATGTATTTAGTGAAGTTTGCATTGATTAATTGGGGCCATTGATGTCAGGTTTTTGATTGAGACATCACTTTGGGGAATGGGCCATGAGGACCAGATATCATGCCACTAACAAAATGCCACATAGATGATAAAGATTTGAAAAACATTCAACTACTAATCACGCCAAAGATGAGAGCGATAAAGGTCCTGGAAATGTCACATTGTGGCATCTGTGTATTTTCTCATCGCTCCTTGTAAATTCTTCCATCTATTCTAAGTATACAGTCTAGAGTTTTAATGCAGTTTCCGCATATTTAGTTGATATAGAACTCTACTCTTCGACAATCACTGGTTGTTTATATCTTGCTTTCCCTATTTCCAAGTTTTCACATGGAACTCACATTCATGATGAAATGGTCTTGGCGATGCATTTTATTGTTGTCTGTAAATGGTCTACAAATATATATATCATCTGCTCACACTCAATGCACTTTACAATATCTTGAAATCTACCAGTTACTCCAAAATGAAGACTTTGAATGAGGTAATTGAATGCGGAAAGTATATATAAGGAAGACAGCTGTTTGATGATATCTCATGAGAAAATATCTTGCAAAAAATTTGAATAGCACAGTATGATGGTATTTTAAGTGATTTATATATTTGAAACTAAATTATATGTCGTGAAATTGGACGTTAAATGTTCAAATTGCACTCAGAGTGGTAACATTACAACACAGAACACTTTAAGAAACAATTTAGGCTAATAACAGAAAAGTACAAGGAAGGAACACTATGGGGGTCACTCCCAGCTAGGGGTCATTTTGTCAATGTTGTTAAAACATTTGTACTATCATTTTCCTGTCACCAGTTAGTTGACATATTTGAAAGAGATTGCATAAGGGTCGGTGATCGGTGATGAATATTGATATGATAAAAAGGTAAACAAAGAATGTTATGAGTTGTATGCCAAACATCTTTGTTTTGATACAGAAATACATAAATCGTGATTTAAGTATTTACATTGCATGTGGATATTATACAACAAAAATTGCACGTTTGACATGTTTTACCAAAATAAATCACAAAAATATGTGTTGATATCTAGAAGGTAGCAGATACAGTGGACTTGACAATGAGGCTGTGTGTAGGGGGTGTGGTTGTAGTTAGCCTCCCTGCAGACGCCCTTTTCTCCTCCTCTCCAGGACATTACCTCCCTCAAGTCTCATACAACCCCTTCTACTCCCATTAAAAGTTTCCCTTTTCAAGCCCTCAATACCTCCATGCTTTTGTTTGGTTTGGAGGCAGGTTAAAGTTTGTCAGGAGGCAAGCAATTACCTTCACAAATTGGGTGAAATTACAGTGTGCTAAGTTGCGATTTTGAGCCGTGCTTTTCACACAAGGTTACCACCCTGTGGCAGTTCAGAGGCAAAAGCGCCAGGCTTGTGAAATAACCCAGTAAAAGATAAGTGTGGTATAGATAACCTGACTGGGCCAGAAGAAAAAAATGACTTCCCTCCAGGTCAATTGAAGTATTTACCACTTGTTCTTTTTATAAATTTAATGGTCTTAGGGATTTAATGACAGAACGATTGCACAAACGCATTTAGAACGGACAAAAACCTTTGTGTGAACAAAACAAGAATACAGTCGTTGTTTCTCTATTTTTCATAATGCAGTGATATTAATTTTTGTTTGGGATTTATTAGAGATTTCGCATTTCATATAGCTCTGAATTAATAACTCTGAATTAATTCATGGGAACAGCACATTCATTTATATGATTTGATAGGGTAACTATAGAAAAGTAGGTAAATTGTTCTTGACTGAGGTTATAAAACGTATTTAGCCTCTGAGGCAACCTGTGACAGACAGAAGAAGGATGCCTTTCCTAGTGTCAGACAAGAATAATAGGATGTCACTAGAGTAAGCAAAGACACGGTCACTTGGCTTCGCACAACTATTTCTCCACGGGCACTGCTGTTCTGTTCACGCATATTCAATTCTGCCATTTTATTATCAAGAAGGTCTGGCTCAATAGATTTACAATTAAACTCTGCTATACATTGTAAAATGCATTTATTGTTACAAAGTTTGCTGTCATCATATGGATTCCTGGAGTTGCATGATGGGAAGGAGGACGGCCCCACGTGCAGACCCAGATTTGATTGTACAGACCCCTCGTAGCTCTAACCAGTCCTCAACTTGCCCCCAACCAGTATGTGTGTGGTCTAACTTGCACTATTAGTTAACTAAACACGGTCTACTACAATTGGACCACGGCGATCTGCCATATCTCCAGGTGGGAAAACAACAGTTTACATCAGTTGGGTGCATCTCCATTCATATATAACCACCCTATGGTCATGCCCCGATATCATGCATTACCATACGATACACAACACAACATAAGGTGAAACCAAATCCTATTTATATAATGAAAATTATTGTTAAAGAACTCAAATATATTTTTGTTCCAAAAGTATGTTACAAAATTATTTGAAAGTATCAAAGGCTTATATTATTTGGCATTTGGCATACGATGAGTATCGTTTCCTTAAAGGTTTTAATTAGACTAATTTCTTTACTACCGTGTTAATGCCTAATTTTCCCACACCAAATTAACAATAGCAATCCTGACAGTTTGATCTCCTTGACATAAACTATCCATGAGTAATGCACTTAATGTGTACTTTATATTGAGTGAGTTTCACATGCCAGTTTACTGATGAATCAATACATTGTATCATTGAACAAAAGGAAATAATGTGTGATGAAGTATGTGTCATTCATAGCAAAAATATAAATGCACATTACTGGCAACATCCCTCTTGAATTTCTTGATAAAATACCGAGACAGGATGGATATTCAACCTTTTTATAAGGCAAGTGCCACAATAACCATTTCATTCTAAAAAGAAATGTTGAAAGTTTATTTATACTGTATCAGAAATACCAATGTCAAGAGTAACAATGACGTACAAAAGTGCCGTCTCAGTCTATAAATGAGTACCTGTCAGTCAAAATGAGTACCTGTCAGTCATAATATGTCAGCAGAGAGATGGCAGCTCATGTGGGATTTTTGTATATGTTGGCTTTTAGAGAATCTTCACCATGTCAGCATGATATATGTATTTGTCACTGAGTCCGGAAATACTGTCCATAAAAATACTGTCCATAAACTGCAATTGTTTGATTATCAAGGTAAATTGTCATAGTCAACATAAATATATATACAATGTGAACGGTTGCTGGTGTGACCTGGGGTCAGGGTTTTCAACTATACGGGTATCATTCTGCACGCCTCACAGACAATTTAATTCCACTAAATTAGACTCCACCTGATCTTGTTATTCACCTTATTGTATCATTTTAACAACAAACACACCATTATCAGTCCCTCACCAATGTAAGTATTTCCTTAAGTGTTTAGTGTGCAGACTGAACCATAGAGAGCAGATGGGTACTTGACACTTCCATGTCACCAATATTTGGCATTTTATTTCAATTGTTTCTTGCACCTGCGTCTTTGTATCACGTTTCATAGTAGACCTGCTCATAAACAGAGTGATAGTAACCAATGTCATGGCTTCCGCTGAAACATAACAATGTATTTACATTTATAGATTTGACACTATCCCTCATGAAAATGAGCTGTCGTTCAAAGCGTTTTAATCACACAATAGAGATATTTGGAAAAAAAGATAGGTTAACATCATAGTGATTTCAAGAACATTTTAGCAGTGAGGATCCCAGTATCCTTATACCCGTACTGCAATGAAATCATCCGTGCTGTTCAATATATGAGCTATCTGCAAAACAAATGATAAGAATAGGTTTGATATCAGTGTCTATAAATAGTATTACTATATATAAACAGGAAAAACTCTGCACCACATGTATCTGTGTCAATTCAAAATAAGTTCAAAATAGATATCCTGAAATTTACAATGACAAAGACTTTTTTAGAAACTGTAAGCATTACCTTTTGCTATCATAGAATATTTCTTTCATGAAGTTAAAACTTGAGTTCCAAGAGAAATGAGAAAAAGTTGATTGGGGGAACACCCTATAAATACGATTAATCCTTGAAAAGTCCCCTGGTGCGCAATTGCTGATAATATGGACTTCAAGGCAATGTCACACTTAACTATATACAGGATTAAAAAGGTTTTCTGAGGGACACTATTCATTCCCATAATTCCCTCAATAGGATCACAGACATTTTTGTTTTTTACAGCAGTGCTCTTAGATTTGGGCAGAAATATGAACCAAAGTAAGGCTGTGTGTGAGATTTGAAACACTAAATTTAAGGATTTAAGGATTGGATGATACAGAGTAGGTCATGAAAGTACAATTAACAACTTTATACATGGATTAAAGATGTTCTGGTCCAAAATTGTGATTTCAGTTTTCATCCCTTTAGTTGTAATGACAGATGTAAGAATTGATATTATATTGATTAAACAATTTCGGTAATATCTTAGCTTTTCAGTATCCCACGGTTCAATGTGTAGGACGCCAGCTGAGGCAGTTTGTGTTTCTTATAGTGGACCAGTCAAAACAAAGCATATTCAGCAGGCCGGCTAATCATAACATACATTACTTTACGTTATTGCAGTGCAAGCTCTCAATATCAGCAACTCCTCAAACTAACGGGTTAAGTGGACAAATGTTAGTGTATATTCCACAATGTCACCAACAAACATGGCATCCTCATTTGCCAGTCCTCATATCCCTCTCAACTTGTTGTCTATGTTCTAGTCAATCTTCAAAAAATATTACTGAAACATGCTATTATATAACATTATATCTTGTAAGAATGTTAAAAGAGCAAAATTAGATGTAGTCTAACTGCAGATGGAATCATATGTGCCCTGTGCAATCATCTGACCCTCCTTCCCGTATTCAATACACGTGACAGATATCAGACTCATTAGTATGACAGGTCAAACAATGACAGGTCAAACAATGACAGGCCAAATTATGACAGGTCAAACAATGACAGGTCAAATAATGACAGGTCAAATAATGACAGGTCAAACAATGACAGGTCTAATGATGTCCAGTGTAGTGGTCAGCTCAGTACAATTGCTGAATTACCATTGATATTTTAAACTTTGGTCACATTTTTTGTCAATATATCAAATTGTTCACCTGAATAATATCAATTCATATTGTAAAAATACGCAATGGTTATGAAGACGTGTATTCTAAAATATTGGCCACAGGAAGGCAACCGTGATACACAGAAAAATTTAAGATTCAGTCACCCATAGAAGCATATGTTTTAAATAAATCCTTAAAACATATATAGATTTAGTGTTGTGACATTGAAATTGCTGAGTGAGTGGCATTATAGGGAATTATTTGCAGTATTTACCCGGGTGCCCCTTATATTTTATACAAATATGACCATGCACAGAAGAAGCGGCAAAACATCAAAGACTTGATGACACATTTATGCTGAACGTCAGGTTGGTGTCAAGTGACTCAAGTCACAATAAATCAACAGTCATATTTATGACACACTTTACACAATAAATACGCGATCTCTGTGTATTTCTGCATGGTATTATCATATCGTAACGAACCATTGTGCAGAGGTTTAACATTCATAAACAGATTTAAATATACAGATGGCGAATTGGACTCAGCTCTACGTCAATACGTAAATGTCACTAACACTGGTCAGTTCTAATTGTTGACCATAAGGATGAATACATTTTACATTGTGCTGGTTAATACTTTAACGTTTGCACATCAAAAGTTGATCAGAATGTCAGAACCATATTTTACAGCATTAAGTAAGTGAATGGTGACGCTATTATTCTGGCACAAGTGTTTTCAGGTGCCCTACAATGTAAAGATCGAGGAATGTCCATTCGACGTAAATGCCGTTTGAGCGCCACATCGCAAGCAGTGGGCAAGCCGAGTGTGTCAAGAGTCTCCAGTCCCCTCACTGCCCATTTAGTCTGTCCCCTCCCCCTCGTTTAGGACCATGTTTGACGACAATAAGATGTCTACCTGTCATTGGCAAGCACCCTCAGCCATCTCCCCTCCTCCCCATTTACCACCTCGGTCTTAATACCAGGGGTAAACATTGCTCAACGTGAGAGGGGTTTGGGGTTAGGTATAAGTAAGGAGAGTGCCCTCTATAGCTGACATAGATCACATACATCAAAACCTTTGTGTCACCCATATTTATATCTTGCACTGTACTCTTTTCCACTGGCCATTTTACAAAATTTGCGTGCATAAATTGATCAAGGGCAGATAAATTAATATTTTAAATTGTATATTTTTAGAAATAGACAATGACCAAAAAGACCAAAAAGGAAACGAAATACCCCGTATTCTGAAATGTTTAAATACAAAGAAATAAAAACGTTTAAATAATGTAATTACAAGATTTTGATGATATAAATTAGAGGAATCCCTGAGCAGCCTGTAGATGCATGGAGCACACCAGACTGGATAAATGTGTCCATCTTTCTCCAGGCTTGTGATCTTAACTGGTGATCGACCCGCAATGTGTTATGTTAAGCTTGAAATGGGAGGCCAAATGGGGGTCTTATCAGTGATATTAGTGTGTTTAACACGTGCCACTCCTCCATGACACCTCCTAATAAACGGCCTTATCAAATCTCCGCAACAAGACACGATGAATCACTCATATTGCACCACTTGATGAAGAGCCAAACATCTTCCATATATCCATATCTATATCTAAATTTCCAGTCTGAGATATCTTGGAGTATATAATACTCAAGGATGGTATCTACAACTTACAAAATACAGCACAAAAAGGGCTGTGAGGGTCTCTCCTTCTTCTTTTGGTTTTGAGTTTTTTAGAGGTGAGGTGTTCCACATGTCAGAGGATAATTAAGTTTAAATTCGAATGAGATATTAGCTTTCATCTTTTGAGCTGTGACAGAAAACAGAAAAGTGCCAATCAACACTGGCTAATTGATATTCAATATGTTTACAGCTGACGTTTACTCAATGGTAACTTTTGGTAATCTTAAAGTGTCAGAATAAAAAGAAATAAATTTAACAATGATTATGCTGAAGGATCCAAAACTGAATTATTCTTTGCCGTATCGTTAACATTATGAACAAAAATATGTTATATTATTATACAATTAGACATAAACCACGACACACTGACACATAAAACAGGGACAAATGATTTTATTTCAAATTATTCCTAACACCTAACAAGAAATGTAATGTGAAGATTCTATATATAAATTTCCACTTCTGTCTTAATCTCTGCTTGGCATTTTGTCATGTTTATCATACAAACCAAACAGAACATCAGAACCTTGCTAACATACAGGAGACTTGTGGTGGGCCTCACTGTCTGTCACAAAATGTCAGCAGTATCTGCTTATCTTTCATTTTCATATATCAGTTTTCCAGCCTGACAAACCTATCTGATCAAACATGTGCTCAAGCAAGTCTTGGATATATGATAAACCAACACAAGAGATATCTGTCCTGTGTAATTAAGATAAAAAACAGAATTCAGTAACCAATATGTTGTTTAAAAGAAAAATAACTTTTTATCTGTGAGTACTTGACTGAAGTTCTTTGTGAAATATTTAAAGGAAAGTTCTTTTTTAAGATGGGACTCCAGTTGTTAGTTAAAGGGTGCAAAATACAACCGAGTGAAGTCATTGGCAGCAAATAATGAGAAACTTGATGTGATATTGTTTAATGTTAACTATTTCCAGGTGTGAAGTGAGACCCGGGCCGGAGTATATTCTGAGGCGCTACCGATTCCTCAACAGTTCCAGGTTCGAGACCCAGCAGTATTACTACCAGGATGCCGACTGCACGGTTCCAGAGTACTCCATCATGGCCCAGGGCAACTACTACATCCAGGGCGATTCCTGGACAGTGCCTGGAGGAACCGAGGTAGACTACCAGCTCTCCTACGTCACCATCGTGCCCTACACAGAGGAGAAGGCCATATATCTCACCAACCTCATCAACAAGTCATGTCCAGGCCACAGTTCATCCCAGTGGAAGCCTTACCAGAGGTATGACGTCTACCGCTACATAGACTTTGAGGATGCCACCATCCAGGAACAACTGGAAGAAGGTTATGAGATCATTGACAAAGACTGCACTGATGCTCTGGACTTCTCGCTCCACGAACTGCAGCTGATGCGAGTGGAACAAAGGCACCATCACCATGGCAACAGGAGGATGCTGTATGTTGGGGATGTTCATACAGAGAAGCATGAGAGACAGATGTACAGGCCAACCAGCTACCAGGAACCTCTCCTCGATCCCAAGGTAACAACTACAAAAAAATCATCTTTTTAAATCAAGGGGGGAAAATAGTAAAGGAAAATGTAACTCAGATTTTGCAAAATATATTCATTCGATTCAGCTCTAATTTATCCTGGTGTATGCAAGGAATGAACAAAAAACTAAATATATGTCCAGTTACAGCATAAAAAAGAAAAACTCATTTGCATTTGAAAATGTGTTTCTGAGTCTTCAGGGGAGAGCCACCCCTTCGCAAATGGTTATCATATGTTGTAAAGATTCTAGGCTTCAACATCTGCTTCTTGTGAATGACAAATGTGGAGTTGATTGAAATACCACAATATTCTCGTGTGTGGTCGCTTTAAATGCATTACGATGCACATCAAAATATAATTAAAGCCAATTCTTAGTCTTAGCTCATCAGGATATGAGATTCACACATGTAGTGCTCTGTAGAACTTAAGCATTAACAGACATAACCCACTTTCCCTGCAATGACAACCTGTTTAGTGCAGCATACTGTTTTCTCTTTGTGATACATGGGATGTGCAGTGCAAAGACTGGCGGAGAACCACGGCAATATGGGCTGCCATCGTCCCGTGGTGAACTCCGAGGTAGCCACACTTAGTTCTGACGGTCCCTAACCCACACACCAGGTCCAGGTTATCAATGAAAACTGCCCACATTTTCTGATATACTTGCTCTGGGCTCAAACACAATATCCAGGCTTTGATTTTGCCAAGATTAAATCCAAGTTCAGTTTAGAGTTAATCGTATATCTTGAAGTATTCAAGTGTATGGTGCATACGATTTGTGACTTTCCCTCATATTTCTACCGAGATTGGATATCTGATTGATATCCCCGGTTCATAGGGTCTCTACCCCCAAGGCCCCAACTGCTGGGACCCAATTTTTCACAGCTAAAGATCTGTTGCCAGTGCACCAAGGAACATCTGAACTCAAAGGCGCGATAGCAAAAGATTGGTATGCTACAGGCTAAAGACGTGTCCACGTTCACGGATCAAATTCTCAAAGCAAATAATTTGAATTTATTACTAAAAATTCACTTGACTTCCCACAGCGTCGCATGTGTCAAATTTATGATAGTCCTGAGAAACCAAATAGGCAACACTATTTTGGTAGCTGTTTTAATGCCAGGCCTATGTTTAATTTATTATTTGGTATGTAGACCATTGCCTTAATACTGTTTGAGTATATAGATAATGTGTGCACCCTCAAGTTTGGAGGACCATTTTGTGGGGATGCCTTATTCTTCTCCAATCTCTTGTGGATGTCCAGTTCACTGTTGAATGATCCTTCAACTCTCTGCATAAAATATAGTGGAATATATTACAGAAATGATAATAAGCTGTATATAAGAAGAAACTTGGATATGTTTGTCTTCAGCCAAATTGGAAGGGATTCTTTTTCCATAGTGATATACGGAGAATTGTACCTTTCATATTTATCACATATTTTGCCAATTTAGGATTAAATGGGTCTGTACAAATATGTATTATATGCACCACGTGTCACAGCGGAGGTACATCCATTAATTTACTGCTGGATATATTTCAGTTATCATTCCAATCCTAATGAGCTGGTCCAAAGGTCGCACCCAGAATATTACTAAACTATGCAGAACATGCCAAAACCGCGGAATAGGAGAAACTTTGGGTGTAAAGAGTCCTTCCATCTCAACAGGGGCTCATGAAAAGCCGGGCAGGAAATGTGTGCCAAGAACGTAATCAGGGCATTCTCGACACTAGGGGTCTCTGTGGGGCACGGAAGAGTCAGGGCCAAGATGAAAATAATCAGGATGCATCATAGGGAATTATGTGAAATAACATCTATTCTGAATGACACATAAAGTGCAATCTCATATTTTTCTGAACAAGAATGTGGGTTATATAGAACTTATATTCTATGATGTTTGCAATAATGAATATGGCTACTACAAAAGATATTCCAATCTCAAAGTTAACCACTCAAGTGATATCAATCATTCAATTAGTTATGTCTTTCAGGTATTGTTCAAGATGAAAGCAACAATGTTTCTATTAGCTTCCATCACTGAGCTGTAATGTTCCTTATCAGGTGTAAGGAATGTTCCCTTATCAGTGATGACTTGTCAGTACTCAGACTCTCTTCCCTATCTACCTGCTACCTGTCCACATCAAAGGGTGCCGCTCAACAAGGTCTGCCTGTCTGACTTGTCTACCACCTACTCCTCACTAACAACATAGGTAGTCAGGTACAGCAACTATCATATTACTCAGCCCTGTGCTTCCTACCCTCACTCTGTATGTTACTCATCCCTGTGCTTCTTACCCTCACTCTGTATGTTACTCATCCCTGTGCTTCTTACCCTCACTCTGTATGTTACTCAGCCCTGTGCTTCCTACCCTCACTCTGTATGTTACTCAGCCCTGTGCTTCTTACCCTCACTCTGTATGTTACTCATCCCTGTGCTTCTTATCCTCACTCTGTATGTTACTCAGCCCTGTGCTTTTTATCCTCATGTTTACTCAGCCCTGTGCTTCTTACCCTCACTCTGTATGTTACTCAGCCCTGTGCTTCCTACCCTCACTCTGTATGTTACTCAGCCCTGTGCTTCTTACCCTCACTCTGTATGTTACTCATCCCTGTGCTTCTTATCCTCACTCTGTATGTTACTCAGCCCTGTGCTTTTTATCCTCATGTTTACTCAGCCCTGTGCTTCTTACCCTCACTCTGTATGTTACTCAGCCCTGTGCTTCCTACCCTCACTCTGTATGTTACTTAGCCCTGTGCTTCTTACCCTCACTCTGTATGTTACTCCGCCCTGTGCTTCCTACCCCCACTCTGTATGTTACTTAGCCCTGTGCTTCTTACCCTCACTCTGTATGTTACTTAGCCCTGTGCTTCTTACCCTCACTCTGTATGTTACTCAGCCCTGTGCTTCCTACCCTCACTCTGTATGTTACTCAGCCCTGTGCTTCTTACCCTCACTCTGTATGTTACTCAGCCCTGTGCTTTTTATTCTCATGTTTACTCAGCCCTGCCATTATTCTTTCACTCAGGGCTGGGTGACATACATTGAGAGGGGTTAGCACAGGCCCAATTTGAGTAACAGACAGAGAGAATGTAACATAGGGCCAGGTAACATACAGTGAGAGAGGAAAGCCCAGGCCCAGGCAACAGGTGGAGAATGTAATATAGGCCCAGGTAACAGGCAGAGAGAATGTAACATATGGCCAGGTAACATACAGTGAGAGAGGAAAGCCCAGGCCCAGTCATCAGGCAGAGAGAACGTAACATATGGCCAGGTAACATACAGTGAGAGAGGAAAGCCCAGGTCCAGGCAACAGGCAGAGAGAACGTAACATAGGGCCAGGTAACATACAGTGAGATAGGAAAGCCCAGGCCCAGTCATCAGGCAGAGAGAACGTAACATATGGCCAGGTAACATACAATGAGAGAGAGGAAAGCCCAGGCCTAGACATCAGGCAGAGAGAACGTAACATAGGGCCAGGTAACATACAAAGAGAGAGAGGAAAGCCCAGGCCTAGACATCAGGCAGAGAGAACATAACATATTGCCAGGTAACATACAAAGAGAGAGAGGAAAGCCCAGGCCTAGACATCAGGCAGAGAGAACGTAACATATTGCCAGGTAACATACAGTGAGAGAGGAAAGCCCAGGCCCAGTCATCAGGCAGAGAGAACATAACATAGGCCCAGGTAACAGGCAGAGAGAACGTAGCATATGGCCAGGTAACATACAGTGAGAGGGGAAAGCCCAGGCCCAGTCATCAGGCAGAGAGAACGTAACATAGGCCCAGGTAACAGGCAGAGAGAACGTAGCATATGGCCAGGTAACATACAGTGAGAGGGGAAAGCCCAGGCCTAGACATCAGGCAGAGAGAACGTAACATAGGGCCAGGTAACATATAGTGAGATAGGAAAGCCCAGGCCTAGGCATTAGGCAGAGAGAACGTAACATAGGGCCAGGTAACATACAGTGAGAGGGGAAAGCCCAGGCCCAGTCATCAGGCAGAGAGAACGTAACATATTGCCAGGTAACATATAGTGAGAGAGGAAAGCCCAGGCCTAGACATCAGGCAGAGAGAACGTAACATAGGCCCAGGTAACATACAGTGAGATAGGAAAGCCCAGGCCCAGTCATCAGGCAGAGAGAACGTAGCATATGGCCAGGTAACATACAGTGAGAGGGGAAAGCCCAGGCCTAGACATCAGGCAGAGAGAACGTAACATAGGGCCAGGTAACATACAGTGAGATAGGAAAGCCCAGGCCCAGGCAACAGGCAGAGAGAACGTAGCATAGGCCCAGGCATCAGGCAGAGAGAATGTAACATATGGCCAGGTAACATACAATGAGAGAGGAAATCCCAGATAATAATAAAGGTATACATATGTCATGCACGTTATCGTTGATGTAAGTAATTTACCAGTTGCACTGATTGATTAATCCTTACCGCACAGCATCAAACGCAACTTATCTGAGCTTGGTCCTGTCATAACACCGAGACTGACATGGGGCCTCATCACACAACAGGTGACCTGTCATGCCAGAGACAAGAGAAAGGGGACGCATGTCAGTTACATGTGATGTACATGTCATATTCCTTAGTCTTGTGTCTCACCACATATCTCTCAATCAGAGCTATGCTTTTACTTCTCTCTGTATCTCAAGTGCTATCAAACAGGGTTGTCATTATTTCTTTCAAGTTCTTTATCTTCATTATCCTATTAAAATTGTCAAAACAATTCTCTCGCCGAGTGGTCTTCGAGTAGGGCATTATTCACGTGGCAGGCTGGTCATGTTCCGCTCAGATATCTGTCATTCCCATTACTTTTATCTTGCATATCAAAGTTGGACACTTAACATGCATGAATTCAAAAGGCCCATGGGGAAAGTGTTTTTTGAGTACCCAGAGATCAGAGGACTGTAAGATATGACGTGATAGATATTATCTGCTTTTGATATTTATACATTGTGTAATGCGATTCAGAGTTAAATATTGCCGGTTATGTTATTACACACAGTGGCTTTGTGAAACATTATGGACAATATCTTAGTCTTTGACGATCCATGGACAAATGTGGAAACAATGTGGAATACATGAATTTAAGTCCCACTTACATGTACATGTTTTTTTTTCTTTTAACAATAGTATTTTGGTATATCTTGTGTGCATGTCTAATCTTTGCTTTCCAATTTCAGACACATGGTTGCAAAGTCTGTGAACAGGTGGCTAATTCTGTGGAATTCAACCCTCCAACACTGAGGCAGCGCCACCCAGTGTCAATAGACCTTCCCGGAGAGTGGTTCAGTGAGCGGTGTGAAACTCGCCCCAACAGTCTCTTCCTCACTCGGCGCCTCCTGTTTTCCAACAAAAACCAATGGGAAGGCTACTACTACCACTACGCTGACGCCCTCTGCAGGGAGCCCATGTTCACCTTGTACACCAAGGGCTCATATGTTGGAGGAACAGTGACCTCAGCAGAGGTCAGCTACGCTTACCATTACGATTTCAAGGTCACTCAGGTCAAGGTCACCCCAGAGGATGAGAGAATGTCACGCACGTACACTGCACAGCAAAAAGGTCTGGACTGCGCAGGCCCAGTGGAATGGGAAGTAGGGGTAGAACGGGATATCTCCAAAACAAAGGGCTGCAACCCTCTCAGTATTAATGTCCCCCATGTTGAGTATGAACTCCTGAAAGTTGAAAAGGAACACCAGAGACATAAACTGTACCTTGGTCAGCGCGCCACCGACGGCGAGGGCCCCGTGACGACGCGTCGCCGGCCCACCTCATTCCAGCCTCCCCTCATCAAGTGTAGTAGAAACATGCATGTTGACTTCCGGCCTCCAGTAAAGGCCAAAGTACATGTCTACCACAAGGGGGCAGCAACTCAGCTTTTAGTGAACCATATCTACCTCACACTCACGATGGGAATCTCACTTTACCTCCACCTGTTGTAACTTTATATATTTATAATATATTTCACCATTGATTGCCGCAAGGTGGTCATACACAGTTTGTGATTCAAATCCAGTCACCATTGCACAATTACTTGTGACACAAGCGTTCAGTTTGTCAGTTCCAGTCATCATTGCACAATAACTTACCCAAGCTTTCAGTTTATCACTTTCAGTTACCATTGTACAGTAACATGTTACCCAAACATCCAGTTTATCAGTTTCAGTCACCATTGCACAATAACATGGTACCCAAACTTTCAGTTTATCTTTATTGCATAACGGGACGACCCTTGTAATTTTATACAGATAGATTTTGGATTTCATTGTCCCACAGTTAACATTTTCTCGAGGTTAATGAAATCTTCATATAAACTGGACGTCATCATAGTTTCCAATGTCTTAAATTTGATATGGGGATAAAACTGTTATTTTCAACAACAACAAAAATTATTTTATTAATGGAATTAAAATAATATTATGTTTAATTCTTTTATATTATTGGTAATATGATATATTTAGGTTGAAACACATTGAGCAGATTACACCAGGAATTGGATGATTGCACCACAAGAATATTTGGCACATTGCAAACTTTTATTCGCAATGAGTACCAGTACCATTTTACCGATTGGCCATGTAAAACCCCAAAAAAATGTGCAAAATAAACTCCTCTGTATATTATAGAGACAGTAATGTAGACCATGATGAAAACCACAATGGAAACATTGGTTCATGGAGACCACAATGGAGACCATAATGGAAACCACAATGTAGACCTGGTGGAGCCCACAATGTAGACCTGGTGTAGACCACAATGTAGACCTGGTGGAGACCACAATGGAGACCTGGTGGAGACCACAATGGAGACCTGGTGGAGACCACAATGTAGACCTGGTGGAGACCACAGTGTAGACCTGGTGGAGACCACAATGGAGACCTGGTGGAGACCACAGTGTAGACCTGGTGGAGACCACAATGTAGACCTGGTGGAGACCACAATGGAGACCTGGTGGAGACCACAATGTAGACCTGGTGGAGACCACAATGTAGACCTGGTGTAGACCACAATGGAGACCTGGTGGAGACCACAATGGAGACCTGGTGGAGACCACAATGGAGACCTGGTGGAGACCACAATGTAGACCTGGTGGAGACCACGATGTAGACCTGGTGGAGTGAAACAATAGACAGGAGATTCCCTAATCTGACAGTCGTGACATTTTATAGAAATCTCATTTTTTAAGATTAACACTAAGTTATATTGTAATGTGTTGTATATTTTAATGTTTATATATATGTTTATTATACAGGTATGAATATACAAGTATATATATTGTATGTACAGGTGGATGTATTTTTATCACAATGAAAAAAAAACAATTTCAAAATACTAATTATACTTTCTCTATGGTCGGACATGTTTTAATGAGTAACTTCAGTCGACGTGTATCAGCAAAGTGCAGTGTCGACATGACCTATATAATTGTGAAAATACGGCTAATGTAAGAGCGATCACTGCCTACAAGAAATAGTCTAAGACTTTTACCGCATAGCACCATTATATAATGGTTTCTCAGTACTTTTACTCAGCTATTAATGTAGTTATTTTCAAAGATTTCATAGGATAGAGATAAGTGTGTGAGTATATTGTGGTGTTCACTTTTCACGTTTTTGTCATGTTAATAGGGTATACAACTGAATAACGCATGAGATAGACATTTCCAACACCTCGAATTTTAATTGAAACATTGTAGTTGCATATCAAAACCAATTTCTTGCCAACTTGTTTCATATTTCCTGAATTCAAACTGTATTGATATATAATTGTTTCGCAGTTTATAAACGATTGCGATAATGAAAAACTATTAAATCCAATTTTAAAATATGTATGAACGAGCAATCGTGTAAATCATCTAATTTTATTTATGGCCTTGATCACTAATGAGTTACATTTTCTTGAAGGTATATAATTTTTTTTAGCCTCTTAATGTAAATAACATGAGATAATGTTTCATGTATATATTTTAGAAAAAGTGGTTGTACATAAGTTTGTGTAGATCCTAGATATAATTAATAAATATGTTCATTCCTGATAAAATAAATGGATTTCTTTTATTTTGTTTGTTGCTTTAATAGAGGAAACATACTCAAATGCATGGATGTATGTTCCTATTTCCTCCACCAGATGGCGTTAGCTCTCGGCATAATATGACAGCAGCATGTCTCAATACCCAGTGCGATTTTGGCTCATCTGCTGTACCATCATGAAGAATCATGAACCAGTCCCACCCACAACCCACTTATAGGACTCAAACTGTGTGCCACCTGGTGACAATAGTGGTGACTAAACTTGATAGCCACTCAATTGGCCAAAAAAATAATGTCAATTGGTTTGATTCGAGAACTCCTGATCCGCAGGCCTTATCATCTCTCAGACTGCATATCACCAAACACAGTCATGTCCTCACTTACACGACCTGTTATCAAACACAGTCATGTCCTTTCCTATGTGGAATATCACCACACACAGTCAGGCCCTTTCTTATGTGGAATATCACCAAACACAGTCAGGTCCTTTCCTATGTGCAACATCACCAAACACATTCATGTCCTTTCCTATGTGGAATATCACCAAACACAGTCAGGTCAGTCAGTCACTGTCCTTGGAAAACAGCTGTATTCATAAGGGTTGCAGCTTGTCGCCATTTCGATATAGCGATTTCCATGGTTTTCCGTGTAGGGGCTGATTTCATTTTGACATGTTCTGGAAGTTTCAAAGCTATTTCACCATTTATGAAGATGGATTCCATGTTCATTATGTATCTCTTTAACCCATAACATATTTCACAGTAGGAAATTGAATTCTCTCTTTATTAATACTAATTATTGCACTTGTCAGCTTCTTATCAGTTTAAAATAATAAAAGCCAGCGTTGGCAGGATGCTTACTGGATTATGTACATGTATGGACGTAGGTGTAGGAGAAGTTTATTTTATTCTGTCAAAACAAAACTCACGTCAGATCTGATACTTCAACATATTTTTGAATAAATACTCCGATCTGAATAAATATGTTTTAATTTCTTTGCCCAATGTATAGTTTATAACTTTACTTTACATATATTGCCATAGTGTCTGCAGTTCCAACATTATCTGAAAAACAAAGAAATATTACTACAATTCAAATATGGAAAGATACATCTTCAATATATTGCTAAAAGAGTTTCTGACAGTAATAACTTTTTGATAAGTTTTTATCAGAGAATAATCATCGATTATGTCAACCACTCTGAATCTATACATGGCTCATGTTAACATCTTTATTTTCTTTATTTCTTTAGTTTTATTTTCAATTGTATGTTTAATATGCAGATGAGAGTTGTTTATACCTTCATTTCCAGTACACCATACATCAGTCAAAGCTTCAGATAGACCTTCATTTATGACCTGTAGCACAAGAAGTTAATCTAACTGCTTACTAAATCCAACCCTTCAGGCAGCAATTATACCTGAGAAGATTTGCTGTTTCAGCATAATATTCAGAGAGACTGTAGATTCTTTCACCCAGAGATTCACAGGCCTGACCAGCGTCACTGTACGTGTATGAGTTAAAATATCCATATCTGGTTACCACATGTGGTCCAAGTATATTAAGAAATGAAAGATATAATTTCAATGAGATCATAATTGTTATTCAAATATTTTTTACAAGAATTACAGTGAACGACACTCATTAACATCAAAGTGTCAAGTGATGTAACAATAGCACTGAGTCACTAGTGGGGCCCCCATAGGGGGGGTATGAAAAACCCAATAATCCCCCTTTTTTTACCTAAAAATCCAAAAATCCTTATCTTTTGTAGCCAAAAATCCTTAAATATTTTTCCCCTCAAATCTAAAAATCCAAAAGTATCAAACAAAAAATCCTAAAATATGTTTACATTTAGTACAAATTTATTTGGCAATGAATTACATAACATGCATGATATAACATGATATTTAGTGTTTCACACAGGTCATGCCACATTACAAAATGTACTTGTAGAGTCCACTTGAGCCCACAGAGTTTGAAATTAACAGTAATCTCACTGTTATAGTGATACGGAGACACCCAATTCTTTTGAACATATTCAAAATTAGTAAAAAAAGTAATCTGTGTCTTTCCTTTTTTTTGAAACTCTTTTAGGCCTAGTGGCCCTTGTGTCACTAGTAAATGACAACTGAGATAATTCCTCACTAATTAACTCTTGCTGCTCATTGGGTGTCTCCGTATCACCCTGATCCTTTATCAGGTCCAAAAGATTGATCAAAACCTCCTCATTCAGAACATTTATATCATCCTTTGGAACATATTCATAGTTAGTATCATCTAAAACAGTGATGACATTTTCTCTATCTATGACACATTGTTTTTGATTTGAGAACTCTGTGGGCTCAAGTGGGCTCTGCAAGTAGATTTCCCCTTTACATTTTCCCTTCTCAAGCATATCTTGCCTCAGTTTACATATATGCACATGTTTGATTGTGTTAATAACTACAACAGAACCTTTTTTGACATAGACACTTCTCCCTTGTTAATCCTAAACACTTTCCTCAAAATCCAAAAATCCCAGATATTTCACCCCAAAAATCCAATAATCCCTCTTTTTTAGGCCAAAAATCCAATAATCCTAAAACCCTATGGGGGCCCCACTAGTAAATAAATTATGAGCAACCGTTGTGTATGGCCTCCCGCGAAAATCCCAATTCCAATCTACATCCAAAAAAGGTGAAGGTCGTTTTTCTCTGGAGATAAATCGTAAAGAAAAAATGGCTTGTGTGGCCTCTATTTAGCAGAGAGCTTTTCACCAACAACGAAGATGTCATATTCGTACAGTATTCGTAAAGTACATGCACGAACTGGACATGATTCTGGTTTTTAAATATTTTAGGTTTTTCCAACATTAATGTGATTTTTAACATACTTTGTGAGACGTTTTAAGAATCAAAAAATATTTTATCTTCACAATAGTGATTATCAAAATGTATTTATCAATAAATATTTAAAAATAAACTGTATGTATATTTACCGATCACCATTTATTGCAAAATAAAGAGGACCGTTGGCAATCTCATCATAAATATCATCCCATGGAATGTCACTATTTCTCGTCAGTCTTTCAAAATCAAACCAACTTAATTTGTTGGTGCCTTCCGCATCAAAATAAAGGTTGGAGATGCTGTCCCCATCTTTGAAGTAAGTGACACGCGCCTATCAAAGACATAGGAAACAAAATAATTTAATATGGTTTTTGTTCATCTTTGAGATTACGTAATGCAAACGTATTATAGTAGTGATTAATTCAATGGAAGATTAACATTTCTACACAAACTGTCGGGAGTCACGTGACATAATTATGTCAATTATGGAATAATAATAATGGTTTCTGATCTGATGGTTTATGATCATTACATTGGTAAACTATGGTTCATCATGTACGAATTGCAAAATTATAGTCCAAATAAGTTAAACTATGGAATTGAAATGGAAAATTACAAAATATGTTGCATTTTGAACAGGGTATTTACCTGTTGGATATTGCTGTTTTGCCAGTTCTCAACAATGGGATCTTTGAAGTTTTGCTGACAAACTTTCCAGGGAGTTTTGTTGCATTCATCAATAGTCTGGTTGTAAGATGCATCCTTCCATAAATCAGATACAGGATTACAGGAGTTCCAGCACTGACTTTGAAGACTAACTTCCATTCTGAAAGTATAGTTGGCAGAAATACAACAAATGAATTTTCCTTTGGGGACCCGAGAGCTTCAATGTAGTGAACACTCATGAAGGTTTCTTACAAAACTTTGAATAAAATGTCAGTTGTATTGTTTAAATGAATATAAGTATTTATAATTTGACACATTCATTCTTGGTTATTTTCTGTCTGTAATATATGTTGATGATATTCAATTTGAATGCAACCTATTTATTGACACTATATGGTAATGACATCAGTCTCAATAATACCTTAGACCTTCTAATGTTAAGGATGCAGCAGATATAAATACTGTATCATAGATGAACAAGTAGTTATATTTGATCATCTCTGATACAGTTTTTATATTTGGTGAATTTTCATAATCTTACATAGATGTGATACATGTAAATTTTAAACTGTTCTTTTCATTCAGTCCTAAAACAGATATATATTCAACATGAAAATAGCAAATAGCGCTTTTCCTAACATGGGTGTTGAGTTATGTTTTCGTCCAGGAATATGCCGTGTTCTCCAGGCATACGACCTATTTAGACATTGATCAAATGGAGCTATTCTCGGCATATAAAACCTAAAATGAAGGAGTGCTTATGCCTAAATGGGCTATATACATGTATATACTGGAATGATTATGATTTTAACAATATAGAGGGCACCACGTGCAAATCTCACAGGAATTCCCTGACATATTAGTGCAAAAGTAAGTTAAAGCATTCATGAAATGAGGTTTTCAAGCACTTTTGTCTTGCATAATATAAATGTTTGTACCCCAACTTTGCAATCAAGAATTATTACCCATCATATTTCCCCTAGATAAATTTCTGTGCCATTTGAAAGTTAGATTGGGACAATGGGGGTGATTTGGCTAGCAGAGCCCTGTTTGCACATTGGTGTTTGTCCAATGGTACAGGCCTAACACCCTGACAGACCACAAAAGAGATCACAAGATTTTATATATGTAGCCACCTGGTGGTCAAAAGAGTATAGACAATACTTGGCACTGCACTTTCAGCAAAACACAATAACCATGGTCAGTGTAATTTGGTTGATTTTAGTGAGATAGCTTGTTTGTTTCACAGTTTAGTGGCCACATATCATCTAAGCATACCCCAAACCTCTGTAAAATCGCCTGTGACCTCTGTGGTTTAAGGAATGCTTTAATCAACACTTGAATCAACAATTATGTCTCAAAGTCATTGATTATTCAACTGACAGACTACAAATTCTTGTAGAAAGTTAGGCATAGAGAGCTGTAATAAAAGAAAATGGCCAATGTAAATATGGGCCTAATTAGATTGGAGAATGTACTGATTATACGATTCCTTCACTGTTTGATGTTATCCACGCATCACCAACAATTACTCAATTAAGTAGGGTACAATTTTTGATATGCACTTTTTTGCCACTTCCAGCATTCATGACGTGTACTTCCCTGAAGAGAATTCAAGCAAATTTTCAACCTCCTGTCAGCCATTTTGATTTCTATCATGAGCAAACACAGTGAGTATATATCAACACATAAGCTCCCAGTGAATCCCATTGACTACCTTTGTATGGTTTCTACAGAAAAATACACAACAAGGTGGTGATAACATTCCAGTAACTGACTCTCTTTGTTTTGGTTTTTCAGTTTGAATCAGGTTGACGTATCTGGACAATTCCATTCTTAAATCTGATTCTTGCTTCTTCTATTGATTTGTTTCCATTAATTGTGATTCCATCTTAAACATAAATCTTTTTATAAACTGTTGGTCCATAATTTTAACTAAGGCTTCAATCTTAAAATGTCCAGCTGGGACCTGAAATTACAGAATAGCATCCTGGATAAATTAACTTAGTGGTGAAGATATTGAACATTTCTCTGATTTACCAGCGAGAAGATTAAATCTTACTTTTCAATTGCTTCAACAAATGTTATTTTCATATTTCTTTATAAATCTATTTAATTCACAAATACATTTCTGAAGAAGTGAAATTATTTTGTATTTAACAGTGCTACCTGAATTGCTAACTGGTATTTTACAAGAAATCCTATATTTCACAAACATATCAAATACTCCAAGACATAAATGTGACCACACACCCACTAATATCAGCAAACAAGTGTGCTCAGTATTTCGACTCAAGAGAAAACATGCCATGTCAGTTATTTTTATGTTTTAGTTGCGAATGCACATACATTGTGCTTTTTAACGTATTAACACTAGTTTCGACACTGGTACCCTCCATAGCAAGACTTCCCTATCATATCGTCCTGCCACCAAAGCTAGAAATGTGCGCACAAAATCCAGCGCATCAGCGAGAATGAGTGACATAGCGCATGTAACGGGTTTAGCAGTGGGAGGAGCGGACATCCAGAAAGCACCCTGCAGAGCACTTTCGGTGACATGTAATATTGGGCGTGTTCGACTCCAATTCACCAAATCAACCACACAGAATGCCATTTTTTTTTAAATTATCAAAAAAAATAGTATTTAAAGGAAATGGGCATGAAATTATCCAAACAGTAAAAGGGGTCATAGGCCATTTTAATGATTGACCACTTTTAGAGATGTGTTTCATAGACATATTCATAAAAGGATTTCACTAACTTCCTCATATTGTTGAGAAAAATCAAATACATGAAATTTTGAGAAGTGAATCTTAGGGAGATATCCGCTGAGGCAGCTTGCCTTGCATACATGGGAAGCGATTCTGAGGGAGATATCCACTGAGGCAACTTGCCTTGGATACATGGGAAGCGATTTTGAGGGAGATATCCGATGAGAGAACTGGAGACATGGGAAGTGATTCTGAGGGAGATATTTACTGAGAGCACTTGCCCTGGAGACATGGGAAGTGATTGTGAGGGAGATATCTGCTGCGAGAATTTGTCCTGGAGACATGGGAAGTGATTCTGAGGGAGATATTTACTGAGAGCACTTGCCCTGGATACATGGGAAGTGATTCTGAGGGAGATATCTGCTGAGAGAACTTGTCCTGGAGACATAGGAAGTGAATCTGAGGGAGGGAGATATCTGCTGAGAGAACTTGTCCTGGAGACATGGGAAGTGATTGTGAGGGAGATATATACTGAGAGCACTTGCCCTGGAGACATGGGAAGTGATTCTGAGGGAGATATTTACTGAGAGCACTTGCCCTGGAGACATGGGAAGTGATTCTGAGGGAGATATCTGCTGAGAGAACTTGCCCTGGAGACATGGGAAGTGATTCTGAGGGAGATTTCTGCTGAGAGAACTTGTCCTGGAGACATAGGAAGTGAATCTGAGGGAGGGAGATATCTGCTGAGAGAACTTGTCCTGGAGACATGGGAAGTGATTCTGAGGGAGATATCTGCTGAGAGAACTTGTCCTGGAGACATGGGAAGTGATTGTGAGGGAGATATCTGCTGAGAGAACTTGTCCTGGAGACATGGGAAGTGATTCTGAGAGAGATATCTGCTGCGAGAACTTGTCCTGGAGACATGGGAAGTGATTCTGAGGGAGATATTTACTGAGAGCACTTGCCTTGGAGACATGGGAAGTGATTCTGAGGGAGATATCTGCTGAGAGAACTTGTCCTGGAGACATAGGAAGTGATTGTGAGGGAGATATTTACTGAGAGAACTTGCCCTGGAGACATGGGAAGTGATTGTGAGGGAGATATTTACTGAGAGAACTTGTCCTGGAGACATGGGAAGTGATTCTGAGGGAGATATCTGCTGAGAGAACTTGCCCTGGAGACATGGGAAGTGATTCTGAGGGAGATATATACTGAGAGCACTTGCCCTGGAGACATGGGAAGTGATTCTGAGGGAGATATTTACTGAGAGCACTTGCCCTGGAGACATGGGAAGTGATTCTGAGGGAGATATCTGCTGAGAGAACTTGCCCTGGAGACATGGGAAGTGATTCTGAGGGAGATATTTACTGAGAGCACTTGCCCTGGAGACATGGGAAGTGATTCTGAGGGAGATATATGCTGAGAGAACTTGTCCTGGAGACATAGGAAGTGAATCTGAGGGAGGGAGATATCTGCTGAGAGAACTTGTCCTGGAGACATGGGAAGTGATTCTGAGGGAGATATATACTGAGAGCACTTGCCCTGGAGACATGGGAAGTGATTCTGAGGGAGATATCTGCTGAGAGAACTTGTCCTGGAGACATGGGACGTGATTGTGAGGGAGATATCTGCTGCGAGAACTTGTCCTGGAGACATGGGAAGTGATTCTGAGGGAGATATTTACTGAGAGCACTTGCCTTGGAGACATGGGAAGTGATTCTGAGGGAGATATCTGCTGAGAGAACTTGTCCTGGAGACATGGGAAGTGATTCTGAGGGAGATATTTACTGAGAGAACTTGCCCTGGAGACATGGGAAGTGATTGTGAGGGAGATATTTACTGAGAGAACTTGTCCTGGAGACATGGGAAGTGATTCTGAGGGAGATATCTGCTGAGAGAACTTGCCCTGGAGACATGGGAAGTGATTCTGAGGGAGATATCTGCTGAGAGAACTTGCCCTGGAGACATGGGAAGTGATTCTGAGGGAGATATCTGCTGAGAGAACTTGTCCTGGAGACATAGGAAGTGAATCTGAGGGAGGGAGATATCTGCTGAGAGAACTTGTCCTGGAGACATGGGAAGTGATTCTGAGGGAGATATTTACTGAGAGCACTTGCCCTGGAGACATGGGAAGTGAATCTGAGGGAGATATCTGCTGAGAGAACTGGAGACATGGGAAGTGATTGTGAGGGAGATATTTACTGAGAGAACTTGTCCTGGAGAGATGGGAAGTGAATCTGAGGGAGATATCTGCTGGGAGAAATCTCCTAAGAGAACTTGAGAAAAACATACCTGTCTTGTCTTCTGAGAAGTGTGCTCTGAGATCTTAGCAATATAATCTCATTATAGAATAAATTATCACGCTATAGGTTCTAATACAGATCACTTTTGATGTCCATGTCCATTTATTATGATCCAGTAAATAAGATGGAGATGGGTAGATGCTTTCTCATGACCACATTTCATAGTTAAGTTATGTTGATTTATGCAGATGTTTTGTGTATATATGTGTATTTCACCTTGCTTAGAAAAGGGAAAAAACAAACGTATTAAGTATTGATATAGCTCCAAGATGATGATGATTCCAACACAAACCTCAAATGACACCCAATTTTCTACATTTGAAACTCCAATAGTTGCTAAGTACATCATAGATTGGAGCTGGGATTTAGTCGTATCTCTGATTATTGGGGCGGTTGGTATCTTCAGTAATACTTTTGCCATTGTCGTGTTTCTAAGTGACAAAGGTTTGAGATCGAAGATCATGAATAAGTTTTTAATCAATCAAAGTGTGATTGATCTGTTGGGATCCTTTTTCATACTCGTCAACCTACCTACAGAAGATACTGCCAGGGTGCTGAATGACGGAATAGCAGGTAGAGTATGATAACCATGTGCTCATATTCTGAAATATAAATGCCTTTCATTCCAGTATATGTGCATGTCTTTTCATCTGTTATCTTATAATTGTGACCTTAGTTTGGATAATGCAATAAATTTTTATATCAGGTACTAGATAATTTTATATCAATTTGATTGTTCTAGTATCATATTTAACGTTGTTTTATTTATCTCTTTCAGATTGGTTCTTTTGTCAGATATGGTTAAATTTCAGGCTGACCTGGTGTCTTGCTATTGCCAGCACATACAATCTAATGTGTATCACTATTGAGAGATACATGGAGATCATCCATCCACTCTACCATAAAGTAAATACTGAACCTCTCCAGATTTTTGAAGTCCTCAATCTATTTATCCCAATCCTAAATGAGTTCACTAAACGTGCATTAATTGCTATTAGAATGTCCCATAATTGGATAACTGACTTTATGGCTTATTTTGGAATAATCATAACAGATTTATACAAGCTGATATTATGTATGTTATTTCACACCTTTCAGGTCCACATGACAAACAAGATCGCCTATATGATGATGACTGCTGCCTGGATCTGGGGATTCTCATATATGTTGGCTCTTGGTATCCCAACCACTGGAGTCAGGAATGGTGTGTGTAAAAGGTAGGTCTATAGTTCACACTGTATAATCCATGATGCGATGCTATCATAGTACTACAATTACAATAGGCTCACAAATAACAATGTATCTGAAACTAAATCATTATGTCAAAACGTTTGAAACATCAGTTTGAGACATTAAACAAATATGTAATTCTTGTTGTTTTTTGACATGTATTCATTCTTGTTTTCAGATTTGCCCTGTACCCAACGCCAACATCAAAGAAAATAGCTGGGTGCTTCAATTTCATGAATAATCTGGGCATTCCTCTGATCACAATGGTGTTTTGTTACACAAGGATGGCCCTGTCACTAAAAGCAAGCATGTCGGGAGCAACATTTGCAAACAAAGCCGAGGAACAAAGAGTCAAGAGGATGCAAAGGGCACAGGTAACATACTACTTTTTTATTTTACCTGCTCTTTGATAATTCATATTTTGTAAAAATATGAAATTGTAGAATGGTATATAAACATATGATATCTGAACTGCTGACTGCTTTGTATCATTCTTGTATTAACTTTGATTTTGCCCCTTAAAGTGAGTACAACAACAAGTGACAATACCAAAATAGTGAGACATAAGTAATTAGTGGACCATTAATTGCCAAGGGGTGACGAGAATGAAATTCAGAATTTTCTTCTTGGGCAAAATAGAAGTATTGGTCAGGAGGCTTAGATTTCAATCTCAACGAACCAAATGGTGAGGCCACACAGTAGGTTATGAGTAGGTTATTTAGCTGAGACAGTCTTTTTGATATCAGCAAACTGGAATATTAAAATAGAAACGATATAGGTACTCCGACGTTCATCAAATAGGTAAAAGATACATTTATATAAAAAAAGGTCAATGAACATTCAGAGAGTTTCAATGCAGAAGGAATTGTTGGCCTGAATTCTGAAAATAAGGAGTCAAATTTGGGTGTAAAAAGACGTTTGATAATTCTTATTTGACTGTTTAAAAAAACGTGTACTTATTGATGAATTTCTTTCAGACTAACATATACAAGACTATGTTCATGGTAGCAGCTTGTTTCCTTTTTTGCTGGATACCATCACAGGTATATTCACTTTTGTATATATTGTATTTTCATTAACAGATATACATTCTGCTTGTTGCCCAATGTCATTTTATTATAATTATGCATATATTCAGAATGCTTACCAGAGGGTCCATATGAAAAATATAAATCAAAGTAGCTCATGCATCCGCATAACACCTCTCTCTGAAAACGAATTAAAAAATAAAGAAATGTATGCAACACTGAACAAATACAATACTAACTCTGTCTCTGTATGTTTGTATTATTAAGCAAAGCATCCTACTGGCATGTTATTTTGTAGATCAACTTTTTCATGTTTAACCTTGGATGTTGTGGGGCATCAGTAACCAGTGCAACATTCATGATTGCTATGACGATGGCATATGCCAATGCTATCGTCAATCCCTTCATCTATTCTCTCCGGTAAGTATTCTTCCAAAAGAATGTGATCAAACTAAGCCGTCTGGTTATAGACATGGCACAATATATTAATCTATATTGAAACCTGGAATGTTAAGCTGTCTGAGTATAAATATAACTTAATATTAATCTATATTTCAATCTGGAATATAAAGCTGTCTGAGTATAAACATAACATCATATTAATCTATATTGGAATCTGGAATATAAAGCTGTCTGAGTATAAATATAACATCATATTAATCTGTATTGGAATCTGGAATGTAAAGCTGTCTGAGTATAAATATAACTCAATATTAATCTATATTTCAATCTGGAATATAAAGCTGTCTGAGTATAAATATAACATCATATTAATCTGTATTGGAATCTGGAATGTAAAGCTGTCTGAGTATAAATATAACTCAATATTAATCTATATTTCAATCTGAAATGTAAAGTTGTCTGAGTATAAGCTCAACACGACCAATGTTTATCTATGGAGTTTGGCATGTTGAGCTCTCTGGTCATAAACATAACATATGTGGCAATCGCCTATTTTTCAGATATAACGATTTTAAAGTGGCAGCCAGTAAGCTACTGTGTGGGGCCAAGAAAGAAGGAAGAAACAAAGGCATAAAGGAGAATAGCTCTAAAACTTCAATTTCAACTGTCAGTCAAGATTAAGTTGCTTATAATGGCTTCTTTTAAAAAGCTGTCTTAAAAATTGATATTTTACACCCATGCACCAACATTGTTTTCCTTGTTTCTGTGATTTTACTGTGTAAGTGTTTTAAGTAGAGCATACACAATCAAAATGAATTTGACACCAAGAGAAATATTCATCAAATGCGAAATGAAATATGTGACGAAATTAATCAAGATTTAGTCATGAAATGTTATATTGAAGTACGTCAATGGAATATCTTCACCGAGAATGTTATACATTTGTTTTCTGAAAGGATTTAGCCAAAAACACAATCAAATTCATATGGAAGATTAATCAGAACAAAATTCAGGTCTTTGACAAATTTGACATTTTATTTTCTGTGGCCTAAAAAGTTGGCAAAAGTTTTTCCAGAAAGGTATTTTTACAACAACATTAAGCTTGACCTCGGCCTTGTAGATGTAACCTTCTGTTTCTTCATCTCGAACCTACTCCTTTGGATCTCATTGATCTACCACACTTACTATTCGTTTCTTCGTGACCGGAATTAATGATATTGATCTGCATTGCAAAGAAACGGGCACTTCGTCTTTTGACCATATAAATATAATGGTATAAGTTGGTTCTCTTTGAAGAATTAATATATCGATTATGCCCGATAATCATTTCACTAAGCATATGACCGGACCAACCGGACCGGACTTTCTCTGAAAAGAGGCCAAAATAAATTATTGATTTTTCTCAGAAAGATTGATACCCAGATTAACATCACAAAGACCAAAGCTGTGGGCACCTTTAATTAATCTCCACCTTATCAGATAGTTACGATAACCCATATAATGTACATGTCAGGTCACATATATACGCCCAGCAATAAAATATACTGAGTCAATCATTAATTTCAGTTAATTGGATGTTGTGCCCTGTTATTTTCAGCAATTCCAAGAGTGTGTTATTCAACTAGTATAATAAATAAATGATCTATGTCGAATGCATCGCGTTACTAACAGTCGCCGTACTAACAGAGAAAAAGAGAAAACACGAGACGAATGGAGTCTCATTCAGGTCGCAGCCAGTCTGGTAGTTTAACTATATTCTATAGTTGCCCTATACTGAAACGAATGTGTCACTATGGCTGATAATAGATTAAGCATATGGCTGATTTTTCTCAAGAAAATGTCCTTCGTGGCCTATTACTAATTAATTAATTTACACAGACATTCATAATGTTACTTTTATTAGATGTATTTCACAACGTGACAAAATATACAACTTCAAGTGGAAGGTCTTTGGGGAGAATCCAGCATCTGAGATTGGTCAGTGTTCAGTCTTTTAGAAATATAATTACTTTAAAATACATCTAAAATGACAAGGTATTTGTTGTTATAATGTTGATAGTTTGCAAAAATAATATTCATTAAATGTATGCACACTAATTTCAACTACAGAGATGGAAATAAAAAGGTTACCGGCTCACAACATGAGTAGTTTTAGAGGTTCTAGTGGAGGAGTGGCTGGAAGTAGAAATAGATTAAAGGATGCACAGAACTAAAGAAATGCTGTCTATGAACTAAACAAGAGCGCTTCTGATGATGACGTTACAAAGCATTTCATTGTTAATAAATGCCTATATCTGATTTTAAATGTAAAACTGATGAAACCCATGGTTACAAATCATATTGGTTTATGATAAATAGCAATGATGTGAGACTGTGGTTGTAGGCTGCTGTAGATGATGACCAAGTAACAGCATTGAAAAAGTATAGCTTAGTCTCTTTTTGGAACCTTCAACTGTGAGGGCATGGCAAGAGCGTTTCATGTGGACATTACTAAATTTACAGCCTCAGTTGACGTCTGTCTCACATGCAAAAGGTCTTGGTTTGAATCCCAATTAGGTATTTTCTTTAAATGCTGACGGAGGAGGTATTACATCATACAGACCCACAAGCCCAGCATAAAAGCTTGTTTGGTTGGGGGATTGCTGAACCTGTCAGACAGATGGCTTCGATTTGGCAAAAAATTGTGGCAGACGCCCCTCAGAGCTGAATATCACCACTGGGTGTAGAATTTTTTTAAATAAGCTGATGGCAGACACAAAGCAAATATGGCAGATATTAAAACAGGTAGTGGTAAGAAACAAAAGAAAAGCACATAGCATAACAGGAAATCAAATGTAGACAACTGTCACACAGGTTACGATATCTGTAATACGTTTGCAAATATGTATGAGACATTATATCAGAGTGTGCCTATACCGATTTAAATGAGTTAAAAACACTGAAAGAGAGTATCAGGTCCATTCTGAGACTAAACCAATGGAAAACATAATCCATGTAAATGCACAAAATGTTCCCAAGGTAATAAAGTAGTTTAAAAATGGTAAAACCGATGGATTTTGGGCACCTAGTCCAATCACTTATTATTTACTTCAGATCATTTTGTTGTATTACCTCTAATTCTAAGGGCAATGTTTATACATGGGTACACAGCTGAGTACTTGTTGTAGTTTATGTTGATATCCATACCGAAATATCTCAGGGCTAGCATATCGAATAATTACCGTTTTAGCTACCGTTTTATAATTACCCTGGTGATGCACTTTATTGATTTGTATATTGGCTCTTGGAGTTTAATGAATGGAGTTGAGACGTCGTAGCTTATATGCATGACGCCATTGTTTGGAACGGGATAACTTTGTTCAGATTTTGGAAATTTTCAATTAAATCGGCTATCCCCTGCAAGCCCTTAAAGATGATAAACCTTTTTCAGTAACTACAAACCCTATGAAGAATTTATCTTTAGATCACTCTATTATATTTTGTACAACTATGCTTAAGAAAATGTACAATATTATAAATATATATATATGGTCGTTTGTTTAAATTACAACTTACAAGAACAATATCAGCTATTATTTTAAGATTGCTAAACAAGACATTTTCTTTTTAGTTCATGACATGGATGCCTCTTACATCGATTAAAGCCCTGAGTAATGTGAAACAAAGTGCCATATTGTCACCTATCCTATTTATTGTTTATTTTGATGTGTTAATATGCCGTTTTCAAGGATTTCAATTAGCTAGTTGTTATATGCTGGTGATGTTACATATATTTTATATATACTTGTTGTTTGCTCTGTTTAATAAATATGGATTCGGTTATATCTCACTTTTCAAGGGGTGGGACTACTATTAGGTGTGAGAAATAAAGTGTAAGACATTTAGTGAATTTAGAGACATTTAGTCTGTAAGACGTGTGTGGATTCTGCCATATCAATGTTATTGAAATTTATAACGCCTGTCATGTTTTGTCTTTACACACTTGAGCAACTTGTTTGGAGATTTGCAAACTTCTTTAAATGATAGTAACAAGTTAAAATTCAGTTGTATTTTGTATTGCTAGTATTACTGTTAAAGGTGCTTCAATTACTCAGGCAGAAAATATTGCATTTGTTAAGAATGTTTAGAGTCGGTACATCAAAGGTAATAACTTTGACTACAATCGTTTAAAATCAACAATGGATAGAGAGAATCTATGGGTTCTTGACAGGGGTTGGTAGAGGGAGTTCAAGAGATGGGCAGAGGAAGTTCAAGGGATGGGCATAGGAAGTTCAAGGGGTTGGTAGAGGGAGTTCAAGGGGTTGGTAGAGGGAGTTCAAGGGATGGGCAGAGGAAGTTCAAGGGGTGGGCATGCAGAGGGAGTTCAAGGGATGGGCAGAGGAAGTTCAAGGGATAGGCAGAGGAAGTTCAAGGGATGGGCAGAGGAAGTTCAAGGGGTGGGCAGAGGAAGTTCAAGGGGTGGGCAGAGGAAGTTCAAGGGATGGGCAGAGGAAGTTCACGGGATGGGCAGAGGATGTTCAAGGGGTGGGCAGAGGAAGTTCAAGGGATGGGCAGAGGAAGTTCAAGGGGTGGGCAGAGGAAATTCAAGGGGTGGGCAGAGGAAGTTCAAGGGATGGGCAGAGGAAGTTCAAGGGGTGGGCAGAGGAAGTTCAAGGGGTGGGCAGAGGAAGTTCAAGGGGTGGGCAGAGGAAGTTCAAGGGGTGGGAAGAGGAAGTTCAAGGGATGGGCAGAGGAAGTTCAAGGGGTGGGCAGAGGAAGTTCAAGGGGTGGGCAGAGGAAGTTCAAGGGGTGGGCAGAGGAAGTTCAAGGGATGGGCAGAGGAAGTTCAAGGGGTGGGCAGAGGAAGTTCAAGGGATGGGCAGAGGAAGTTCAAGGGATGGGCAGAGGAAGTTCAAGGGGTGGGCAGAGGAAGTTGGATGGTTCCAGAAGGGATGAGGTAATCAACATCATTAGCATGATCAATCTTTTTTAAATGTGATTTGTATTGGTCAAATATTGTTTAATGCACTTAATAGTGGTATGTGTATCTTGAGTATGAATAAAAAATATTAAAGGATATTAGAGGTTTACAATGTGCCTGACTTCTCCTAAGGAAAAAGAAAAGGATTATTTTTTTAGTTGGATTGTGAAAATGGCCTTAATCTTTACATTAAAAACCTGAAATGAAAGGGTATTGCAAAAAGACAAATAATACATATTTCGTAAAATATATCATTATACGTTTGCATTTGAGCCATAATGAAATTGTACCAAAAGAAAAGGAATACATTTTTTTAACATTTGACAGCAACATGTAGATACCAGGCAGTGTTTTTATGCAAGATTTTATGTTCAACTTGTGGGTCTAATATGGCAAGCATCTCAATTATTGTTAAAGCTAGATAGTTCAAGAGATGATTTGACACAATTACAGAATCCTCCAGACATCTCCATCTCCAATATGTATTTTACTTATAAATCTAGGTTATCCAATTTCTAATCTGTCTTTCCATTTATGGGACAAGAACAGCTAACAGCAGCCATTTTACAATGAAAATCTGGATTCAAAATCTGGATAAAACATGCTACCAGAGCCCAGTGAAAATTTGGTTAAGGGTTATTGGTCCATTGACTGGTCTATAGATTTAACACAATTGTTGTTTACTCTTCACCCCAAACATAGGGATTGGTCCATTAATAATTAACACGGGGATGTGTCCATTAATACTTAACATAGGGATGGGTCCATTAATACTTAGCATTAATATTTCATTTTTATTTATAATATAAAAGACATGATTTCAAATACTTTATTTTTTCATAAAAAGAACTATACATCTTTAGACAGAGAGCAATAAACATGATGTTGGTCTGCCCGAGCAGAAATAATCAAAACCAATAAAACGTACAGCAAAGTTTTATGGGAATTCAAACACAACAAGAGTAAACAGAAACTAATATCATTGCCAATCACAGAGGGTACATAAAAAACATCCTTCCTTCATGTCATATATATTGCACATAAATATATGGGGCTTACCATTTGATATTTAATGGACCAAACTTCAGTTTTATCTTAAGATTGTCAACTGATTTTAATATTTTTCAACAGTATGTTAATTTTATTATGAATATAATTCAAATATGACAAAATCAGGAATTCTCATCGTAAAAATATATCTCTTTTTAAAGAATATCAAATGGTTGGCCCCTGGGCCAAAACAATTTTGTTTGATGAAAACCTTTTTGTAAGACTTTCTTTTTATTTCAATTTAATATACCGATAGTTGTTTTTGCATGCATACAACCATAAAACATACATGTTGTATTTGATTTGCATATTTTTTTTAACAACCCGTACAAAACACCATATAATAATCCTATGGCTGTTGTACGAACACCGCACAACCAGCATATCATCACCCTGTGGTGTATGTTTACAATAATAATGCCCCTGACCAATCACAAAAGCTGAAATACCACATCATTCAGACACCAAAATTTGGATTTGACGATATTTCTGTGTCTATGATTGGTCTGCTGCATAGGTGAACACATGTATATATATATATGTGTGTGTGAGTAGATACATATATACATTCTATGCACAATCTGACTGCTTCAGCAAAAGCAATACCCCATGCAGCAATTGGGCTATAGAAATTCATGTAAAATTCAGGTTACCAATATATGCCAGATGCATCATGGGAAATCAAGGTGTTTTTCTGTAAACTAAGTGCTGCTTTAAATAAACATGTTGTGATTTTCACCACATTTATATAATTATCACCTTAGTACCTGATTTAACTGATAAATTAAGTACATTTGTGTAATATGTGGCAAACACCACATTTCAGGTACAATATTGCATCCAATGTCCAATTTATCTCAGCATGATTGATTAATGAAATAAATACAAAATAAATAGCTGCAGATTAGAGTTGTGGATGATTGGTGTATATTGACAGTGAAGGCATGTGTACTTATTCCAGTGTCATCTACAGTATAAACTCTCTTTGGGAGGCAGATGTGTCTGTGTATGTGAAAAGGTCAAATTCACCAGCCTCATTTCATCCTCAAATGGCTGCTACAATATACTTTTCTTTCAATCATGGCATTTACAATGTTTAAACCTCATATGATAACTGTATCAATAACAAAGCTTTTAGAGTGAAGATATCCCAAATTGAGTAGTTTAAAAAGAGCATACACATTGAAAATACAGATAACATTACTACATTAGTCATAATGATTAATCAATGCCATTTGCTTCAAGTAATTGGTAGACAAGGCAATAAATACTGAAACACTGCTTTTAATATTAATATTTTTATGTTATTTGTGAATACTGACCCTGAAAAAAAATTAATAGGATGTGACCTTGACACCAGAATTAACCAGAATAAGTTGGTTCTATAGTGTTTATTATCTACTCCTTTCAAATGATCACTTTTGATATTACGCACTGCATTATTTGATGTCAATCACAAAGGAAATACTAAGCCTTCATGATTGCCAGTATTTCATCAATTTAGGGATCAATAGAACATATGATAAAGAATTTAACATATATTCATTTTTCCATTTACGTCCTCAAACTTAAATGTCATGTTAGTGTCAAATTTATTCATTAGCTGAATCCAGATGATTATAAAGGTAATCTATATAAATAAATATTTATGTTACATATTTGCCATAGGTTTACCGAGTGTATTCACTGAGAATATTTCTTGTTCCTCATTAAAAAAAATAAAAATATTAAGTTTCAAAGTAAATACAAATCAAATATAAATATTAAATCATTTCACACCAATGGTTATATGATAGGATTATCCGAAAAACAGTCAATTTTTCAATCCACGTTTTAAATCTTGAGTATTATCCAGTTTCATAAATACAAAAACATCAATACTAATCCTGTGATTAATGCCATCACTTTTAATAACAAAATTACCCACCTTGTAAATCTATAAATAAAATCAATAAATTTCTGAAAAAGATGAGCATTAGTAAAATGAAAAAATGTATAAATACTTCATATAAAATTATGAAAACACTTTAACATTGTCAACATGTGGAGCATTACTACTCTCAATCATTGGGTAAAATCACCTTAATCACACACATCAAATCATCTTTGGCCACTTACTCTCACACTAATATATCACAAAGTACAGACCACTCTATTCATTTAAATTTCCTAGTATATCAAGAAAACCTCAATATTTCCAAGTATTTTCACAGTACAGCTGAAGCTGGTAGATCTACTTTACTCAGAGAGCTGCTCTAATTCAAGGTCTCTCCACAATACCTTGTTAAAGAGTTTTTGATTAGATAATGAGTATGGAGATTTTATGGTTGGATTCAATGCCATAATCACTCTTGTCATTCTACAGCAATCTACTATTATACTAAATTTATTCATTAAGAATGACTTTTCCCTGCTTCAATATTATAAGGACAATGGCCTCTGCATAGGCGGTACTGGGTGTTTTGATGAACAATGGGGCAATGAAATTAACAAGTATGCTGGATTGGAACAGATTACAAATTTTGCTTATGCATTTTGCAATCTTCGTTTTGCTATTATCATAATCTTTATTGTGTCTGTTAATGAAACTTCTAGAATGTTTTGGGTGTCACTGTATGTTTTGTTTGTATATTTGTTGTTTCCTGTATAAGTTCTTACTGATTATTAATAACAGATAAAGAAGAAATATTATTTCTATGAAAGAGGCCAATACCATTTTGCTCACCTCACTAGGATGGTTGTATTCTAAGAAATATTCAGAATGTCACATTCCACTTAGCAGTCAATGTTTTTAGGTTTGAATATAGACACATAATCCTTTAATCTATAAATTAACACACAAAAATATTAGTGATGTGACTTTTTCATGAAAATTTTAAATACTGCTGAATGAACAACAAAATAAAAAATGTTAAAATATCAAAAACAAAGTCAGGCTATGAAAAGACCGAGATGTGTATTTGAGTGACAGAAAATAGTTATGATACTGCATAATATACACCAAAAGGTGTTGTACCTGTTATATTTAATTTGGGGAGCAATTCCGAATGAGAACATATACCCAAATGTTGCTTTCAAGATTATCATGTATTTCACATTGTAAATATAGATCAGACACAAGTCCCCATGCATCCTTAATAACTCATCATTTGAAAATATTTTAGGAAAGCAAATCAGGAATACCAGTAGATTAGTTTTACAGCTACTTTGAAATGGAAACAAATAATATCATAATTATATCAAATTCTTGGTTACCTTGACCATTTAACATGTATACATTTTTGTGAGTAAAATGAAAGACAATGACTCATAACAAATAATCAACAATTCAGTTTCATTTCAGAAACTAACATTTTCACATAAAAACTCGTCCATATTGGATGTTTGACTAGATTTAAATGTAAAATCCTCAAAATATGAGAGAAGAAGCACAATATTCATGAACAAAATAAGACCCAGTCTCAATTCTGTCTGCACACAAATATTCTTGAAATATTTGCCGACATTCCATAAATTCCAATGAGGTCACATTTCTGTGCTTCTTCCTGCATGAAAAATAACATCAATAACATCAAACCTGGTTTTACTTTGGTGTTCAAAAACATTTTTAATGTTTTATGACAGAATTACTACCATCAGATGGAGAATATAAATATCTGTTTTGACTTTTAAAAATGACTTGACAAATATAATCAACACGCCCTGTCTTTTATAACCTCAAGATGTCTTAAGAGGTCTTTCTTCATATATTTTGGCACCACATTATTTCATGCATTATAATAAAAGATGATTCACATTCTTATGTAGATCTTGAACAATTTCTTCCTGCCCAGACTGGTGGAGTGGATAGGCAGTATCACGTAATGGGGTTAACCCCGACTGTTGACACAATTGTCTGTCCCTCCTTTGGTAGGCTACTTTCCTCAGTAGCAGCAGGAATCTCGGTGGTATCATGTCCGCCCTGGGCTTCACCCTGAGGCAGGCTGCTCTCTGCACTGGCAGGCGAAGCCTCTGCGTGGCTCCCATTGGAGTTTGTATAAAGTTGATATATGGTATCCATCAAAGCTACTTCTTCATATGTTGGTGGTTGCTGAAAAATACAGAATTGGTCATCTTTATTTTTTATTAAACAATAAATGTTTTAAAAAATTCAAAATTGGTCATCTTTCTTTTTTATCATCAATTTTTCTTTCTGATTTCATCAACAAAACTATCTGTTACTGGCTTAGGAGAAATTCTTTTTTTTTTTCAATAGATATTGTTTTATTTGAAATATTTTTCCCATAAAAAATTCATTGAAATAAAATTAATCCAAAAGATATGTATTAATAAAACCTTAATAAAAGGCTTCCAATGTTTTTTTAATTGAAAAATCGTCATGCACTGTTTGAACAGTTATTTTGGAACAAATATTTTGACACACACTTGTTAATATCTACATAACCATATCTTGGTAGTTTTAATCTTTTCTGCATGAGTATTGGGGGGGAATTTATCTATTAGGTCATGCACAAACCAAACCATATATGGTCACAGCCCCCTGCAAAGTAGTGCCATATGAAAGGTAAGGCTGACCTTTGTGGTTACTGGGAGGATCAAATGGACAGTTAGTATCAACTGAGTAGAAAATACTGTATATTGTGAAGACTACACCCCCAGACTTCAGCAAAATGGACTTGAAAATCATATTTTTCTCAATGTATACAGATCCATCTGCCCCATATCAGTTGTAAATACAACTCCTGGTGATAAACTGGTGTACCTACTGGGTTACCATCTTTCATTTTCATTTTCTGAATGAAAAGCCCTGTGTTTTCTGTGGTATTTTTTCAGTTTGTATATTGGCAGGTTATTTGCTGTCACAACTTTGAATAGGATTACCTTTGAATAGGATTTTTTTCAGAAGCCATGTAGCTAATATTGAAATAAAGGGAACATGGCTTCTTCAAAACCTATTTCCGGGAATCAAATTCTATCTGAGTCATAGCTGAAATAGGATGGACAATGCTTGGTATTCCTGCAAACAGTGGTTTTCATGTACATTTTGCCAATGTCTTTGGGAATAATATCATTCAATCATTATTTCAATGACAGGCAATGGCCAGATATGAAAATGCTTGTGTTCACAATCCAATGGTCTTAACATAATACCCTTGAATTATTTAATGTCTCACCACTCACCAATCAGCAGAACTTGCCAACTGACTTTTTTGGATTGAAAACAAATATCTTTGGTTGGCCGCTCAATTGTTAGAACATTATGTCTCTGACTCTTTTGGAAAATATCAACTGGTTCAAGTAATTACCTGATTCAAGTAATTACCTGGTTCAAGTAATTACCTGGTTCAAGTAATTACCTGGTTCAAGTAATTACCTGGTTCAAGTAATTACCTGGTTCAAGTAATTACCTGGTTCAAGTAATTACCTGGTTCAAGTAATTACCTGGTTCAAGTAATTACCTGGTTCAAGTAATTACCTGGTTCAAGTAATTACCTGGTTCAAGTAATTACCTGGTTCAAGTAATTACCTGGTTCAAGTAATTACCTGGTTTAAGTCTAGGATTATTTGTTTAACAAGTGTAAATTGTATTTACTAAGATATCTCTTTTTCCTGTAGGTTAAAAACCCATGTATCTTTCATGTAAAAAGTTATCTGTATGAAAAGATAAGAAAGGGGGACAAAAAAAACACATAATATAATGGTAAAGGATTAATAATATCACTGCTGATGTCTAGGATTTCCAGGCTGATGAAAACAGTAATAAATCTGTAGATCTGTAATCTTAATTACGAGGAGATAAATTCATATTACAATAATAAAAATCACACTAGAAATATCTTTTTTTATGGAAATGACAATTTCATAAAATAAATATTGCTGGATTTATTTCCATATTTTGTATAGGTTATTGCGCAACTAGAAAAAACATAACTGTAAAATAACTGGTTTATAGGTATGATTTGAAAAAACAATGATTTGAAAATACTGGAAATAAAATTTCAAACAGTCAAGCAGGAATTTATGTAGCTTGAATATTGAGTAGATGGCGTATCCACTTCCTCTACCTTAATCAGATTTACCTTTAAATAATCATCATCATTTTAAACTAGTTCAGAAAGTCAAAAGCCAAGCAATGCTGCCAGCCACGGGCCCTTCCCCTCGCAAAAATATAGAAAATAGAAAAAGAAATAGAAAGTCTAGGTCTACTTAAAACTATACACTGCAAAATGTGTCATTCTGAGACTGAAATGTGTAACCTATTAGAATGTTTGGTTCAGGTCAGAGCATGAAGTCTGTGTACTGACTGGTTGCTCTGCTAAGGCTGGCTCTGATGAGCAGGAATTTAACAAAAGAGGCTGAAACATAATGTGATTTGTTATAATCTACAAACTTCAATCAAAATGGTTATGGTATTTATAAACAATGAAATATTTCAACTGATTCAAACAGATTAATCAAAATTATTTAACTCAAAATAAATTTCTACAAATTTCTGTGGTCATTACTAGATTTGTGTATAGTCTGATAAGCAAATAAATATGTTTAAACACATAAGTTAAATTGTGAGAATGAACATATAATATAGGACTGTGAATGCTTTCAAACCACAATCACAACATGCAAATAAAAGGAGAGAACACACATTTTTTTCCTTGTCTTAAAAAGCACATTTGTGATCCTTCTATAGATTGTCCATATTTTCCTTTTCAGAGCCTTTTATTATTAATTAACATAATACTTTGTCCAAAAATAGAATATATGTTTACAAATATAACTATACAAAGCCAATATACAACCTAAGTGTTATTTTCACATGGTATTGAAACTTGCTGGCAGTAGAAACCCTACTATAAGCAGCACTTGAAGAAATTTTTGGTAATGTATAGACTCTGCATTTTTGTTCCTTTTGAAATAACCAGTAAAAATATCATACAGAGAGTCATGGAAATGTTATATGACGTCACAGTGGCAGCTGCAAAGTGCTGACTCATGAGTTAACTCAATTGCAAGCTGGAATGAATTAGTTCCCGTTTCAGGTGCCAGGAGGCGACACTCTCCAGTGTGTGGAAGGACATTGACCAGAGCACTGGGAGGATTCATTTGAGGTCAGTCAGTGCACCATGGAAAGTAAAACTGTTACTGCTGCGAAACACTTTTACTTGGAGAAACACATTCTGAGATTCTGATGAATGAAGAAATTATGACTACAGGAATGTTGGTATTGGTTGCCATTGTGATCATGAATAAATCTATATTATCTGGGTTGTGCACTGACCTCAGTTTCTTCATTGGCAGTGTTGGTTGAGGCGTAGTTGGCAGTGGTGACGACCTCCTCGTATGATGGCGGGGGTATGCGCAGACCCTCTGCTCCCCCGTCATCCGTCGGGAAGGTGTGCATCTGGACGGCATCACCTTCTATCTGAGGGGACCCTCCAAGGTACTGATCTGAAATCAATACAACGGCGATGAGAAACATCATCAATATTGGAGAAAATATAAGGGGAATCATCTGAAGATTATCATATATTTTCCTACAAAATCATATACATCTGCCCAAGGGGGAGAAAAATAGAGGCCAAAATATGATATATTTATCATAGTCACTATTTTTATTTGTAGTTTAGAAAAGACCAAAAATGCAACCAAACAACATCATGACACTTGCTGCCTAAAATACGACAGATAAAGATAAATACTGATCCAGAAGACAGAAAGTCCACTGTGATTATCCACATTTTTGTTGGTTTTGGCAGCAAGGGATCCCTTTAAATGACACATTTAATCATCAAATCAGAACTATCAATATTGTTATGTTCATTTATAATCCACACCATAAAACATGCATGACTGCTCACTCTATTGTCTGCACAATATTCAAGTATATTGCACCATATGTATCACTGTATGACTTACTCCTTGCTTTCTTAGTCTTGTAGACCACACAGCCCACTGCAAATGTCAGAATAAGAAGTACAGCCGGCAGGAAGAAGAACCATGTGTTGCCTAGCGACCGTGCAAATGTCCCCAGCCCATGGTCATAAACTGTAATGTACACCAGCAACATATATACCAAATTACATTTAATTTTTAAACAAAGAAATTTATTGTGTATCAAATTTTCAAATGATTATTTTTTCCTAGTGTTGATTTAAATGTAATATTTCTTGGGTTAATTTATCTCTGGCTAAGCACAGAGCAGCAGCTGGTTGATGAACCATACAAACAGGTTGTGAAAACTACGAATTATTATAATATCAATAAATATAGGATCAGGGTATATTGGGGCATCTACTAAAATGGCTCTATATTCATGCTACTTGTAAATAAAATGCAAATAAACCAAGGACTTACCAATGTAATGCAACATGGATAATAAATTTTTCAAACATAGATATTACAAAAATTATCAATTTTTTTTTTCTTTTAGTTTGAAAAATTAAAGTACATATGATAAGTGAAACAATTCAAATCTCAATCAGCATTTCAAGTTTCTGACAATAGAACATGCTTGCAAATTTAAGTTAAAACACATAGGTTCACAATGTCATCCAAAATTGTGATTTGGGTTCACTCAAATGTTACTGTCTCTTACCAAATCATGCAAGACAAAAAGGTGGGAACACTATTGATAGATACGGTAGATATATATATATATATGGATATATATGAGATAGAGGTAATTTGTGTCCTGGTTTATCTGCATTGGTTTCAACCTACACCGACCGCAGTTGTGTTCATCTGACTGGTCACTGCACTGAGAGATTCCATCACATCTCTCATCCCGGCTGTAACACTGCGACACTGACGTGCACTTATACTGCCACTGACCATAACATGTACGCCCTGCAAAACAGTGCAACTGACAATTTCAGACAATAAAACATAGGCATCAGAGATGCATCAACCCTCAGCCCTGGTAACTCATTGCACAACATTCGCTCCACACAATATTTGTGAACAAAACGTCACTGCACCAAGGCAAATTGATGCAGGGGTAAAAAAACCCATAAAATCTACTTCCTTTGATAGCTTAGGTGTGTCAAGTATCATGAAACTGTCATCATTTACTCTAGAATTATTGAGATGGGCCGGTGACCTTGAAAAGCAGGTTAAGGTCACCGTCCATCAAACTCATCTGGAGTCTTCCCAGATGCTTATGTGTGTCAATTTTCATGAAGCTGCCATTATTTGCTCTTAAGTTATTGCAATGACGTGGATTTGACATGATTGTCCCTGTGACCTTGAAAAGTAGGTGAAGGTCATGTTCCATCAAGAGAAGTCTGAGGTCTTCACCAGATGCTTATGTGTGTCAAGTCTCATAAAGCTGCCATCATTCGTTCCCGAGTTATAGCAATGATAGGGATTTCACATAATTGTACCTGTGACCTTGAAAAGTAGGTGAAGGTCATGTTCCATACAAAAATGTCTGAGGTTTTCATCAGATGCTTCTGCGTGTCAAGTTTCATGAAGCTGCCATCATTTGTTCTTGAGTTATCATGATGACAAGGATGATTTCACATAATTGTCCCTGTGACCTTGAAAAGTATGTGAAGGTCATGTTCCATCAAGAGAAGTGTGAGGTCTTTACCAGATGCTTGTGTGTGTCAAATCTCATAAAGCTGCCATGATTCGTTCTTGAGTTATTGTGATTCTTGGGATTTCACATAACTGTCCCTGTGACCTTGAAAATTAGGTCAAGGTCACCATCCATCGAACTAGTCTGAGGTTTTCACCAGATGCTTATGCGTGTAAAGTTTCATGAAGCTGCCATCATTTGTTCTTGAGTAATCACGATGACAAGGATGATTTCACATAATTGTCCCTGTGACCTTGAAAAGTAGGTGAAGGTCATGTTTCATAGAAAAAATTCTGAGCTCTTCATCAGATGCTTGTGTGTGTCAAATCTCATAAAGCTGCCATCATTCGTTCTTGAGTTATTGCGATTCTTGGGATTTCACATAATTGTCCGTGACCTTGAAAAATAGGTCAAGGTCGCCGTCCATCAAACACGTCCCAGGTTTTCACCAGATGCTTTTGTGTGCCAAGTTTCTTGAAGCTGCCATCATTTGTTCTCGTGTTATCGCGATGACAAGGATGATTTCACATAATTGTCCATGTGACCTTGAAAAGTAGGTGAAGGTCATGTTTTATAGAAACAATTCTGAAGTCTACACCAGATGCTTATGGGTGTCAAATCTCATAGAGCTGCCATCATTTGTTCTTGAGTTATGCGATTCTTGGGATTTCACATAATTGTCCCTGTGACCTTGAAAAATAGGTCAAGGTCACCGTCCATCGAACTCGTCCGAGGTTTTCACCAGATGCTTATATGTGTCAAGTTTCATGAAGCTGCCATCATTTGTTCTTGAGTTATCTCGATGACAAGATGATTTCACATAATTGTCCCTGTGACCTTGAAAAGTAGGTGAAGGTCATGTTTCATAGAAAAAATTCTGAGGTCTTCACCAGATGCTTATGTGTGTCAAATCTCATAAAGCTGCCATCATTCGTTCTTGAGTTATTGTGATTCTTGGGATTTCACATAATTGTCCCTGTGACCTTGAAAAATAGGTCAAGGTCGCCGCCCATCGAACTCGTCCGAGGTTTTCACCAGATGCATATGTGTGTCAAGTTTCATGAAGCTGCCATCATTTGTTCTTGAGTTATCGCGATGACAAGGATGTTCGCTACAGACATACATACAGACATACATACATACATACATACCCACGCCAGGAGTACTGCAATACCCTCAGCCTGATTACATCAGGGGCTGAGGGTAAAAAGGGTCATATAAAAGATAAAAACTTCCATGTCTTCCGTTTTCATATAGCTTGTGAGAACATCCATCTAAATCTGATCTAAACTTGTTAATCTTTGCTGACATGTTAGATACTTCAAGTTTTCTTGATATCATAAGTCAAAATCCTAATATCATTTTTTTAATATCTTATAATATCTATACATCATCCCTATATTCAAAAGCCATTTGAAATTAATATTTTGTATTGCATTTATTAATCAATATCAATATTTTGTATTACGTTAAACAAATCCAATACAAAATATTAATTTCAGATATTTTGTTTCTTAATATTCTCATCATTGGAAAAAAAACCTGATCTTTGTGTCTTTTTTTGTGTCAGTAATTTTCTCTACATGCATATTGTATTGATATAATCTTTTATGAGCTGAATTTGGAACACCTTTACTGAACAAAAGTTTGTCATAACAAATTTGGGATAAAATATCCTCATCACATGACATTGTCGCTGTTAACTACCAACTATGGAAGTAAATTAACTTCTTTTCAGATCATTTTTTCTGCAGAAAAAATCATTAAAATTAGATTTTTATTCATTAAGTTCCTACAGTATGAATGGGTCTTTCTGTTATATTATTAGTAAAAGGCAAATATGGGAAACAACCAGAACAGACTTTGATGTAACTTGTGCAATAAGCATAGACTGGTTCTTCGCAACCCTCTCATGATTTGGGCTGGTGACAAGGCTATGACAAACCTTACTCCTCAAATGACTTCCTGATCCTACTGTTAGCTTTATTTTGCCTCAGTCAACGCAAAGAGGCATTTCACGCTAAAGACTCGCAAATGATCTTAATTTATTTTGTGCAATGCATCACAAAAAGTTTGCACTGTATGTTATATCCGGCTTAAATAGCTTAATCAGGCTTATATAGCTTAATGAGTAAAGTGTTCTCCTTGGGACACAGGTATTGTGATTTGGACCAAACTAGTTCGTATCAAGCACTATGATCAAATGTTGCCTGGTACCAGTGCTATCATCTAAAACAGATTCTTTTTATATCATAAATATTTGACATTTTATTACCGGAGAATTGCTTACAGAAACAGATATTTATATTTACCTGAGAATCATTTACAGGAGGAGATGTTCCTATTTACCTGAGAATTGCTCACAAATGTTTCTATTTAACTGAGAATTGCTCTCAAAAGATGTTTCTATTTACCCGAGAATTGCTCACAGAAGATGTTTCTATTTACCTGAGAACTGTTCACAGAAAATGTTTCTATTTACCTGAGAATTGCTCACAGAAGATGTTTATATTTACCTGAGAATTGCTCACAGAAGATGTTTCTATTTACCTGAGAATTGCTCACAGAAGATGTTTATATTTACCTGAGAATTGCTCACAGAAGATGTTTATATTTACCTGAGAATTGCTCACAGAAGATGTTTATATTTACCTGAGAATTGCTCACAGAAGATGTTTCTATTTACCTGAGAATTGCTCACAGAAGATGTTTATATTTACCTGAGAACTGTTAACAGAAAATGTTTCTATTTACCTGAGAATCGTTCACAGGAGGAGATGTTTCTATTTACCTGAGAATTGCTCACAGAAGATGTTTCTATTTACCTGAGAATCGTTCACAGAAAGAGATGTGGCTGACACAGGTGCCATCGTTACACATGACTCTACTTGGGGGGCAGGTGACAGCCATGCTGGATGATGTACTACTCGGGCGTAATGTGGTCGTCATTGCTGCCAACACAAAACATTCACAACCTTGTCATAAGCTGAGCCGGATATCACAGTTGATATGTCAAGGTGGCACGTAACCCACATTTATTTACACTTTTACACTGAATGAACTGAGCTGCTGCCAAATTGGGGTCAACATTTTATGGAATCAATACAACTTTAGTAATAAAATTATTTTAAATTGATGATATTGTGAATGGAGGTATCTAAAATCCAGTACTGTTACAGAAATAGAGGTTCATGACACTGCATATCTCCATCTGAGCATCCTGTATTAGCTCTAGTACTTGATGTTGTAAACTTCTGTCTTAGAAACAGTACTGAATGATATAAAACTATATCTTAGAACCAGTACTGAATGACGTTAAACTATATCTTAGAACCAGTACTGAATGACGTTAAACGATATCTTAGAACCAGTACTGAATGATATAAAACTATATCTTAGAACCAGTACTGAATGATGTAAACCTATATCTTAGAACCAGTACTGAATAATATAAACCTCTACCTTAGAACCAGTACTGATTGATGTTAACCTCTATCATATTTCAGAGTTTCCAGGATATTATCTATGTTCAAGGCATTCTGTAATGATGTGTTATTAGATATATAATAGAGTTGTTTGCAGCTGACCTTTACAGACAGGCGGTTCCTCATCTTGGTTGTCGCCACAGTGGTCAGCTCCATCACAGGCCAGGCTTTGTGGGATACATCGCATCGTGATCGGGCATACCAAGCCTGGCCGCAGGGCTCCTGGAGTGTCCGACAACTCGCAGTCTGAGCAGAAAAATATCAAAAATAGATTTACCTTGAATTGATCATCAGAACTGTATCCACTGATAATCAAGAGAGATGACAGAGCCAGCAGATATCAGCTGACATACTTTGATAGTAATTAGACACATAAATACCTACGCATCCAATTAGCTCCCAATTATGTGATATATGACAACAGCAGACCACACCCTTACCTGTTGCTTGGCCAAACACTATATCTTGCTTTCAAATGCATTTATCACTTGGCTTAAAAATTTTAAAAACAATTTACATGATTATAACTCTCGGCGAGATGCCAATTGGTTTTGCCGAGTATACTTATAGATGTAGAGATAACCAAATAAATGGTATCATTCTCTACCTAAAATTACCTGATAATCATTTAAAGTCAGGGATGACACATATGTCAGAAAAAATTCTGAAGAAATCTATTTAAAGACTTTCAAATTGTGTGTCTTCAGTTTTTGGGTGACTATAGTGTCTTCAGTTTTTGGATGACTATAGATTCTGTCTTGTTTATTAGCTTTGGTCGGTTCTGTCTGATGCACCCTGTTGCAAATATATGATTTACTCTATTTCCATGTATACTATGATGATGTCATGTGTTATAGGCATGGATGTGAAAATGTGCAGGTAATTTTTAGATTGAGTATTTACAAAGTAATTTTAGTTTATTAAGTTTTATGTTGTTACATAATTTTAGAATTGTGTGCATTTTGACAAGTGGTACTATGTGTGCATGGTAATTGTTATGTTTGAGGCCATCCTAATGTAGACTGTAATGGGATGCATGTCTGGTCAATTTCCTGTGTGTGTGACTTAAAATACTTAAAGGATATACCAAAATGTCAAAGTTCTTGATGACAGACAAAAGACAGAGCCCAATACCATAGCTCCCATGCTACACAAGGTAAAAATAACAAGGCTCAATTGGTCAGTGAAGAATCAATGTGAGCAATTGCCGAAACTTACTCCTGGAAAAGGTGATATCCGTGAGTTTGATAAAAGGCGTATATGAAAATCGGAACATGTCTGTGTCTGATAGGGATGCCACCAATCTGATGTATATTCCTTTGGCAGAGGTGAATCCTTGGCGCGGCAGAGCTCCGAGCTTGTGGCGAGTAGTCATTAGCTCCAGCATTGTCCCATCAGAGTGGAAAGTATTACGAATCTCTAGGGTAAAACGAGTATGTGCTGAAAGGAAGGTTGCATAATTTATCAGTCTTTTTATTAAAATAATTATAATGGATATACATTCTATGCACTGATTTAGGAAGTTTGCAAGTTCAATATTCAGGAATCTTGAATAAAATTACTTTTTTCTGTTCATGAGAATCTATATCAGAGGTTAATATCCAAATTGTACTTTCCTTAAAATTGTTAAAATTGCTTTTTCCTTATTTTTTTAAATTCAAATTTGATCTAACTTTTGTCAATTATGGTCCTTATATTTTAGAAGTCTGATCAAAAACCTGATTTTAATTTAAAAAGATTATTTCCTCAAAGAGCTACTGGAGAAGATATAAATCAATTGACTTTAAGCTCACCATCTCTGATGCTAATATCAATCACTTTGACACTCATTTCCAGTCCCTTTTCCACTGGCAGTGACCACACACAGTCATACATGGGCTGCCTGTGATCGTTGGTTGGGGATGGATGACCATGCTGCTCTACTGTTCCTCCTGTGCGAGGCTTTACTACATCACAGTCTGAAACATGACTCTTTCTCATAACTCTTATCTTGATCAATATTCTCTACAATTTCCCAATCTCCTGGGTTTGGTATGTCTTAAAGACAAGATATTTAAAATTACAATCAGTGTATATACATATAATTTTAAATTGTGCTTTATATATTACTTATCATGAGAATGATCCGTTTTGTAAGAACAAATTGAACAGGAATGTAATATTATTACAGTGAAGATTACCAGTGAGAAGTAATGCTTGTTTGATTATCTTTTATGAAATGCTCACCTCTGATAGTTTGTGGCTCATGTCTTAATGAATCTGCATGTACTGAAATATATAAGAAATACATATCCTAAACATTTTCACATAAACTAGGAAGAAAATGATTGAGAGAAACATGTGATATCTGTCTTTCAATGCTTAATTATGTCCACTGTAAATAATAATATAATAATTAGCTTTAGGACTTTTAATACTATTAGCTTTCGTTACTAGATATAGAGGAGGGTATGGCTTGCACACTCACCATAAAGCTTAGTAGTACATTGATCAGGGCCTGCATTTTGAAACAATCTCAAGCAAGAAATTTGTACTTACATTTCAAGTCTGTACTTACATCCCAAGTCATACTCAAATCTGTTTTTTGAAACATTTTCAAGCACGAATGTCTTGCTTACATTTCAAGTTTGTGCTTAGATCTCAAGCATGATCCATATCTTGTTTGGATGCAGTTTTTCTTGCTTACATTTTGCATCGAGAATTGTGATTTTTGTCCAGTGATTTGGACACAATCTGAAGGTATTTTTGACAAGGAATGGTAATTTTCATGAAACAAATGGCATAGGAGCATACAATGGACATAATTAATATATACATGTGACACAATTCAATAAAACAAAATTGATGCAGTTCAAAATGAGAAGTGTCCTTTTGTGCTAACGTAAGATCAGTCCCAAACTTGTTTAAAAAATTGGATGATCTCAGATTTGAAGATCGTACTTTTGTAAGTAAATATTAGATTTCAAGTTCTTGCTTACATTTTCTTGTTTGAGATTGTTTCAAAAAGCGGGCCCAGATCATTACTTAAAAGTACTTTCCAATGCCATGAAACATTTTAAACACTGCTGGGCTATGTTGCTTAAGGACAGCATAGTCCAATGGTGTTTAAAATATTTCCTGAAAAATTTACTGGGTGTAAATTACATTGTTTTTAACAGCAAAATAAAGTTTCTTTTTCAAATAGATATTTCTCAAGCAGATATTTTGGGGAAGCATGATTTTTTCAACATGCCTCTATGATGACCATTATTATACACATTTAATCCAAATATCAAACTTGAAACATTGTATTTGCCATGAAAAAGACAAGTCAAAGATGACTGCCCCAGATAATGAAAAATAAATAATGTTTCCAACATTTCAGGATGTAAAAAAAGAAATACATACCAAAACCATACGTAGCCTTGAAACCAATGTGGTTTATTGGTTCAGGAACTGCTCCTGTAGAGAATTCCACCAGAAGAAACGGTGATGTGGAGCGATACATGGGTAGCTGGGAGCCACCTTTAAATGATTTCATCTTTCCACTCCTATCACCACCATCATAGATCTGACAACAAATTATACTCAGTCAGACAACACTTTATTAAAGGTATCAAAAGACTGCCAGGAAGGGATGAGAGCTTTATTGTGAATGGTCAATTGCTGGCTCCATTCAACAATTTCCCTGGCAATTTTAAGATGACAATATTCTCAAAGTAAAAAAAAAAAAAAAAATTCAATATTAAAAAAAAATAGGATAGGTACAAAATTGTGTGATCTGCTTTATCTCTGTTTTCATTAAGACATATATGCTAAAATATTTAGATTTTAATAAAATGTTTCCAAGTAAGCGATACTTGTTATTTTAGTGTGTTTAAAATGGTGGGATGCCAATTGGTTTTGCCGAGTATTCTTATAGACATAAAAGATGTTTACCTTTAACACACTTTGCCTGGAATCAATGTCAAAATCATCAAACATGATTATGATTCGATCAGCCTCCCGGATACCTTGGATGAGATATGTGTATGATGTCCAGTTACGTGGATAGCTGTCTGGAAAGCCTGGGGACCTGATGACACCCTTGTTGGGATACGAGTTAAGCGTTGATACTTCTGATGTCCCATAGAGACGATAAGTATAGGTATCTGGAGGTGGAAAAATGAAAACATTCTATTGCATTTTATCTTTATATTTCTATGGTATCAAAACACCATTACAATTTATTTGGAAGTTCTGCTGCAGTAAACAATGTTAGTGACAATTTTACATCATGATAAAATCTATATTTTCAATGTTGTCTTATAGAAGGTACATGGGCAGATCCCTTCAAAATGGTGCACTATCAGCATGCATGATATGACTACATTCACAATATGCATTTATGCACCTTCAGCATTATGATCAAAAGTTGGTGCTTGATAATGATCAATCATAAGCATGTTTAACCTTCATAAACTACAGTTGATTCAGTCATATGTGTTTGAATTGTTGATTAATGCATGAATATTAACTGCTATGCCTGATAACATAGAGTATTTGAAATTTAAGCAATCTCTATTGCCTGAGGCATGTAAATTTTGGCCAGGACCAGCAACTTTTGCGATTTTTTTCCTACTAATTCCTATTGATAATTGACTGATTAAAACAGGCCAATGGCAAGCAACTTTTCAAACCTATTTCAGACATTGATCACAAATGGCATAACAACTAATCACTGTTCTCTGAAAACTTACCAATGATAGAGAAGCTAATTTTCCATCTATTTGGCACTGCTCGTCTGCCACTGGTTTGGCCTCTGTAGCAGAAGCGTAACTTGAAAGCAAGGGACGGGGCAGTCTGAATGCTGGAGAATGTGAGGTTGCCACTCAAATGTCTCACATTGGACCCTGCCTGCTTCCATACAAAATACTCACACCTACCAAACACAGGGCAAAGTTATTAAATGTCAGATTCAACTTATATTCAAATATATCTAATAAGTTTATTTATTTTATAACATGTTATATCCTCTCTTCTTTCTAGTCAACCTATTTGAATATATACTTTGATATGATGATAGCAAGCATGAGGCAAACAAAAGTAGCCAACAAGCTCACTCATTCAAAACTTCCCATTTAGCAGTATGGATATAAATATCATTCACTGTTCAGGTTGGTAATGTCACTAATTATCATGCACTTTTAATTATCTTTCATTTTGTGCTGATTCCTTCATTTATTACTATTTTAATGCAATGAAAACTTTAATTGTCATGAAAATAATAGGAACTCACAGATCTGACTGGTCACAGATCTCAGCTGAAGATTTAAGTACATAAGGATGGTGACATGGTGGCAGTGCAGCTTCGTCAAAGCTGACCCGGACAGCACATCCAACACACACCTCAAAGTCTACCTCACAGTATGCATGGATATCTGGGAAGTCATTGGGATAATTGGCAGAGCGGATGTGACCAGATTCTCCGACCTCTGGCTTTATTGTGATGGTTGATCCAAAGTTACAATCATAACCTAGAAAGGAATCAAAGCACTGAACTCAATAACACTGGTTATATAACCCCTCACATTCTTTACTATTTGTACATTTCACGAGGAATGTGCATTAATTATGCTTAATTGTTTGGTAAGATTTACAACAGTTGTCATTCAAAAAAATATGCTAATCCAAATTTATAATGACTTGGAATTCTGAATACAAAACTATGTTCTAACTAAAATATTTCAAGTTGCTCCACTCCTGTCAGAATGTCTCTCTCCTTTCTATGACAATCAAGTCAGAAATGTCTGCACGGGAGACTTTAACAATTCAGAAACAATCAGTTTTTAAATAGTTATGTTGTCCTGGATGAATAAAACACTGTGGAAATAATCAGGGTCTGAAATGTTACTTTGTTTTCTTAGTGTAATTTCATGAGGTGCAAATAGCAATGTTAATGTAAACTGATTGACATTAAAAGTAAACAGATGTATAAATTACTCACCAGCAACAGTAATGAAAGTCCCAAGGATGAGGATATCTATTCCATGCTGTATGCCTGTCCAAATATATCAAAATCTTAGCATGTCATAAAAATCTACTTCCATGATCATGACAGTTTAATCATGAAACCAGACTTTTTCCCAGGTGTATAAAATACACATGTGACATTTGACTGTTAGCTACACTGTCCACCAGAGGCACACGCAAACTATAGGTTCACCATGTCGCCCTCTGGTGGAGTTTGACTGTTAACAGCCCTTATGAACCTCTGAAGGAGGCCTGAAACTCAGTTAAATACAGTATTATACCTAACTGCCACCCCGGGGTGGGAACACTGCCTCTGCCACTGCTAATATGTGACTGGCTAACATGTCAAGACCAGGATTCAAAAATGACTGTTTTTCAGATTCACAAATGATGTTTAGTAACTAAATGGTCACATCTTGTTGCACTTGAAGAATAATTTGATGGTAAGAATAATTGAACAGCACAGTACCATTCAATATGTAACAAAATATATATTTTAGATGAACAAATAAAAATGAATATGCCAGTCCAGACACAAAACAACGAAGCATGCGTTAGGTTCTGAAGATGACAATCTGTTATAATCTGTGTCATATACATATATGCTGTTGTTCCCCCACTTGACCACATGCCTAGAGGGTAATTAACCAATTAAGTTACAGAAGGCTGGGGTGTGCTACTGGGTATCATACAGTGACCCCCATGTAACCCAAGTTACAGTGTATCATCATGTGAAATAGAGAAATATTAAACAGGTGTTTGTGGCAAACATTACAAGGGGTGTATTTTCTTTGATATGTTTGCATGAGTATTACAAGTGAAGTTGTGAGTACTGTTTACATATTAATTATTGAGATAGCAAACCCCTGTGGGATTGTAAGTCTGTAGCTCCACTACCTCAGTCACCAAGGCCTGGTCTGCTGACAGGCTTCAGACAGGAGGGGGGCAGTAACTAGGTAGAGGGTGGCTATTAGGGATAACATGGTATGCAACAGGATGTAGGCTTGTAAATATATGTGGAGAAATTTATCTTTATTTATTCTTCTTCCCACAAAAAATATTTAAACACTTCGTATTGGTTTAGTTTATGTTTGCATCCATTATTGATATAAAGGTTTGCATTTAATAATTTACTGTTTTATCTAAACTTGTGTAAAATATACACATATTCACTGAAGTAACAAAATGAGTGATTATGGTGACAGTGTTAACAAAGTGTGAAGAGGCAGTATATATTAAAAGCTTGCCTGTAAGCTGACTTGGAAAAGCCTAGTATAGGCATCTCCCAAGACGATGTCAACAATTCATCATAACATGCCAGTTGATATGCTAAAAGAGACTTAAGAAGAGACAGTCCTAACTAAGTAACTAGATTTGGAAGAAGACAGCCAAATTTGTTCACAGTTGAATGTATATGTACCAAAAAGTGCTTGCAACATGCTGAGCAAATGCTTACAGCGTTTTATCACACGTTCACAACATACATGTATTATCTGGTGTCCACAGATCTTCTTCCTTACAATGTCAGTTTACAATATGTTGACAACACCCCCACAACGTGCTGAGCATGTGCTCACAACATGCTAAAAATGTGCTGAGCACATGCTCACAATGTTATCTGGTGTTCACAGATCTACGTCCATACTACATTAGGTTACAACATGTATGTTAAGCACAAAGAAAAACATGCTCACAACACAGAAAATACATGAAATTGTTCGCTGGGTTATGATATTGTTTTTTAAATGACTGGATTTTTGAGAGCTTTTTTGTACACTTCAGTTTTTTTTTCTCTTGGTATTTGCTCTTGGTTTAAAATTATTTTTTAAGTGACTCATGATTCAGTGATCCTGATGCCAGTGATGGGTTAGTAAAAGTCTCTGGGGGAGAATTCATGAATTCTGAGTGAAGTGGAGTGATAATATCAATGTGAAGGTGAGGTAAAGTAGTCAATCATTCTCTCAATGTGGAACTGACCCAAGACTCAGTGTGTGAAGAGTGTCAGAAGACACTGACTGACAGTGTGACACTGACTGACTGACTGACAGCGGTTGTCACTGTTCTTGAAAAGAGAAACAGATCCTAACTTAACACTTACCCACAACAGCTCGGCGAACCATCTCTCCTGCACCGTCTACATCATATCATCTGTGTGATTAAATCATGTTTGATTCTCATTTTAAACAAAATCTACTTTAAAACTGAAGAAAATCAGAAACTCAACGAAACTGATCATTTTTTGACTATTAGCGGAAGTTATCACATCGGTGAAAAATTGTTTTTGTTATGGTTAAAGTGCCACTCTTTACCCGTTCAAACAAGTAGTTCCAAAACAATACTACAGATGGCACCTTGGTCAAATCTTGGTGGCACAACGCAACGTCGTGATGTCAAGGGAGCCATCGTCTGTTCTGCCTTGCTGCAAGAATATTTTGATGTAATTCTATTGTGAAGGTATAAATTTCATTTATGTAGACTTACTCCTCATGTACGGTTTCTCATGATGAACTTAATGCAGTCGAAACATGTCATTATTTAAAATCAATAAACAAGAAAAAGTGGTGATCCACATGTAACACGGATGGGAAAAAAAATATAATAAACCAAAATTCACAACAAATAGAACAAAAATTAAAAGAAACAAAACAAAAATTAAAATAAACAAAACAAAAATTACAACAAACAAAACAAAAATTAAAATAAACAAAAAAAAACACAAAATGAAATAATTATTGCAAACTGATGGGGCAGTTGAAATTATATTTATTTGTCTTTTGAAAACATTTAATTTGGTATATGAACGAATTTTTTAGCACAACTTTATGCAAAGATGTGCCTTTTCAGGTTCGATTGCGTAAGTTGCTCTATTATCGCTCAGGCGCTAACCGCAAATCATCGATCAGACTTTTGCATGTTATTTCTGTTCTAATTGTCCGATTTACACCAAATTTGAATTAAACTTACTGAAAATTCCTTGTTCTAGCGATTGGGAAGCATTTCCAAGCAATTTCAATGGATAATTTTGTGCAGCGATGGGCGATGGTGTTGTCATTTCAGCGGGATGCCTATTGGCATTGCCGAGCCGATAACAGCAGATAAAACTCGGACATTTTTAACTCGGTCAAACATATAGCATACCTTGCTGTACTATTATAATTGCAATTGAGCTGAATGTTGTCTCTCACACGTCGTCTTGTAATTCCACTGACTTTCTAACGTTTTGAAAAGCAGTGGGAATACAAGATAACGTGTGAGAGACAATACTCAGCTCAATTGCAATTAGTACAGCAAGGTTTGCTTTATGTTTTACCATGGAGTAATCTTAATTACTCCATGGTTTTACTGAGTTAAAAAATGTCCGAGTTTAATCTGCCGGTTTTGGACAGTTGCCGGTCACTGTAGATGAACATTTTAACCGCAAATCATCGATCAGACTCATAGAGAACCGCATCAGTTTTTTTTTTTCACTGCACGTGCTGGTCAATGACGTCATGTCAATGTTTGGCACGTGCACGAAGCGATTACATAACGCAAATATGATGTACTTCATATTTGCGTACGCATCGCATGTCATCTGACTTATAATTGTCCGATTTACACCAAATTTGAACTAAATATGAAACGACGGGCGAACACGATGACGACTATAGTTTTGAATGTTCTGCTTTGTATTCATACGCCGAATACTAGACTGGTCCCCTACCGAGTGTCAAGAAATTAGGGTGGCACCAGTCGAATCTATCGCATGCACACGACGAACACTCCACAGTGGCGTCAGTTGCTTTAACAATAATGACCACAGAAAAAACCGAATCACAAACCACAGGAAATGAATACGCATTTCCCATGATCGTACCGATCACAGAATAACACAGATAGTTCCTTTTTTTGACAAGCATTGCCTGTCGGCAATGCTTGTCAAAAAAGGAACCATCCGTGTTACAAAAAAAATCAACAATCAAAAGACTTTTTATACGCCACAAGTGCCTTCGGCTGTAGTTTAAGAGAAACGGCATTTGGTCCTCCTTGTCTTCTTCTGGCAGGGCTGGTCGGAGCAATATGACCGACGTAGCCTCCAGAGCTCTGCTCGCGCAAGTCGGGGTTCCACAACTACTTCGGCTGGGAAAGGATGCTGTCTCTCACTTATGCAGCTGTCTCTCACTGCTATAACTGTCTCTCACTGTTGTAATTATCTCTCACTTATGCAGCTGTCTCTCCCTTGCACACCTATCTCACTGATGCAGCTGTCTCTTACATGTGCAGCTATCTCATGTAACTCTCTCATTTGTGCAGCTGTCTCTCACTTGTGCAGCTATCTATCTCTGCTGTAACTACCCCTCACTTGTGCAGCTATTTCTCACTGTTGTAACTATCTCTCACTTTGCAGTTATCTCACTTATGCAGCTGTCTCTCACTTGTTCAGTTATCTATCTGTGTTATAACTGTCTCACTTTTGTAACTATCTCTCACCTATGCAGCTGTCTCTCCCTTGTACAACTATCTCTCACTGATACAGCTGTTTCTCACTTATGCAGCTGTCTCTCACTTGTGCAGCTATCTATCTCTGCTGTAACTGTCTCTCGCTGTTGTAATTATCTCTCACTTATGCAGCTGTCTCTCCCTTGTATAGCTGTCTCACTGATGTAGCTGTCTCTTACATGTGCAGCTATCTCTCACTTATGCAGCTGTTTCTCATTTGTGCAGCTATCTATCTCTGCTGTAACTAACCCTCGCTTGTGCAGCTATCTCTCACTTTGCAGTTATCTCACTTATACAGCTATCTCTCACTTGTTCAGTTATCTATCTGTGTTATAACTGTCTCACTTTTGTAACTATCTCTCACCTATGCAGCTGTCTCTCCCTTGTACAACTATCTCTCACTGATGCAGCTGTCTCACATATATGCAGCTATCTCTCACTTATACAGCTGTCCCTCACTTGTGCAGCTATCTATCTCTGCTGTAACTGTCTCTCGCTGTTGTTATTATCTCTCACTGATGCAGCTGTCTCACATATATGCAGCTATCTCTCACTTATACAGCTGTCCCTCACTTGTGCAGCTATCTATCTCTGCTGTAACTGTCTCTCGCTGTTGTTATTATCTCTCACTTATGCAGCTGTCTCTCCCTTGCACAGCTATCTCACTGATGCAGCTGTCTCTTACATGTGCAGCTATCTCACTTATGTAACTCTCTCATTTGTGCAGCTATCTCTTACTGCTGTAACTATCTCTCACTGCTGTAACTATCACTTTGCAGTCATCTCACTTATGTAGCTGTCTCTCATTTATGCAGCTATCTCTCCCTGTTGTAACTGTCTCACTATTGCAGCTATCTCTCAATATTGCAACTATTGAAACCATTTCTCACTTGTTGTAACTATCTCTCACCTTTTCATGTCTCAATACAGCTATCTCTTATTCATACAGCTATCTCTTATTTATACAGCTATATCTTATTTATGCAACTATCTCTTATTTATGCAGCTATCTCTTATTTATGCAGCTATCTCTTATTTATGCAGTTATCTCTTATTTATGCAGTTATCTTTTATTTATGCAGCTATCTCTTATTTATGCAGTTATCTCTTATTTATGCAGCTATCTCTTATCTATGCAGTTATCTCTTATCTATGCAGCTATCTCTTATTTGTGCAGCTATCTCTTTGTACAGCTATCTCTCAGTTATGCAGCTATCTCTCAGTTATGCAGCTATCTCTTATCTATGCAGCCATCTCTTATTTATGCAGCTATCTCTTATTTATGCAGCTATCTCTTATTTATGCAGCTATCACTTATTTATGCAGCTATCTCTTATTTATGCAGCTATCTCTTATTTATGCAGCTATCTCTAATTTATGCAGCTATCTCTTGCTGTTGTAGCTGTCTATCACTTGCTATCTCTCAATTATGCAGCTATCTCTTATTTATGCAGTTATCTTTTATTTATGCAGCTATCTCTTATTTATGCAGTTATCTCTTATTTATGCAGCTATCTCTTATCTATGCAGTTATCTCTTATCTATGCAGTTATCTCTTATTTGTGCAGCTATCTCTTTGTACAGCTATCTCTCAGTTATGCAGCTATCTCTCAGTTATGCAGCTATCTCTTATCTATGCAGCCATCTCTTATTTATGCAGCTATCTCTTATTTATGCAGCTATCTCTTATTTATGCAGCTATCACTTATTTATGCAGCTATCTCTTATTTATGCAGCTATCTCTTATTTATGCCGCTATCTCTTATTTATGCAGCTATCTCTTGCTGTTGTAGCTGTCTATCACTTGCTATCTCTCAATTATGCAGCTATCTCTAATTCATGCAGCTATCTCTTATTTATACAACTATATCTTATTCATGCAGCTATCTCTTATTTATGCAGTTATCTCCTATTTATGCAGTTATCTCTTATTTATGCAGCTATCTCTTATTTATGCAGCTATCTCTTATTTGTGCAGCTATCTCTCGGTTATGCAGCTATCTCTCAGTTATGCAGCTATCTCTTATAAAAATATCTGCATTTCACCCATATAGACCCCTTTGTACAAAACCTTGCAGGGCATCAATAAGTAGGTCAATAAATAGGTCAATTTACCGTTGGTTGAAAACAAAGCTCTAATACAGAAATATAGGCAATTTGTGGGTAAAATTTCACATCTAACATGATTCTGACAAAAAATAAGTGATAATTGTGCCATTCATAATATGCTAAAAGAGCAACCCTTCACATAAACTTGCAAAACAAAAGTGAAGTGGAGAATAGTTTAGCATCACTTCCACCAGAGGGCAGGCAACGTGGTGACGGAACAGCGAGATCACACACTCATATCAGTGGCGACTTTTATCGCGGCCAATACCTCATATAGCAACTTTTTTTTTTTTTTTCAAATCTCGTCACCCTTCCTCTCTGATCACGTTCATGCTTTTTTTATATATGTATGTAACTAAGGTGTTACTGTCCAAACAACAAACAATCTAGTTGATACACAAAGCTTTTATGGCAGTAAAAGTGTCAACAGAATAGATACAATTCTTGGTATCAGAACACAAAACAAAGATGGCCGATCGCCACCAGGGGGCACTCAGCTCAATCCAAGGGAGCATACCCTTTACCATAATTAACAAGCAGGGAGCATAACATATATACAATGGCGTGACATATTTTTCTTTTTGTCAATGTTCACTTTGTTAACTTTAAACTGAGAAATAAAATGTACTGCAATAGTCACATAAGAAACAACATTATATGACCACCAACTGTCTGTTGTAAAATGAAACTATAACTAGAACACAAAACAATTGTTCCATCGTAAAAATTTGATAGTCCGTTTATAGGCTAAAATCCTCCAAATACTTTGGAGGTCTTCGGTCTCTGGTTGATCTACGGGGTGGTGACCCTGTATGGTGTGTGTCAATGGGTGGGGGGTCAATTTGAGGTACAGGTTTTGATAAAGCACTATGTGACTCAGCTACATGTTCATTAATCAGTTCTGCACCAAAGGGACCAGAATAAGCTGTTTCCAATTGTGCTGGCAGAGAGATCTCATTTGGTATGCTGGGTAGCATAGGTGGTGGTGAACTTTGAAGGAGAGGATCTTCTTCCTCACAATCAGACATATCATATCCCCCATTTTTTCCGTCATAGCGAGTTTCTGACTTGATTAGTTCTCCAGGTACTTTATAACACTCAGATTCTTTGACCCTGTAGGAAGTGCTGCGTAACTGTGAACCTGTAAATTTGTGTATATTGCACCATTCTCCATTGGTTGAAACAACAAGATAACGATCTCGAGCACGAGATTTATTACGATCTGAATGCAGATACACAAGATCTCCAAGCTCAACCTTGGCTGAGAGTATGATTCTTTGGGGGGCCTTTGATTTTTCACTGTGTGGATGATTTGAAAGACGTTCATGTTGATCTAATATAAGCTTGCGATCGGTTAACGGCACTTGAGTATTCGTGAACTGATCACTCTGAGTCCACATCTCTCGTGATGACAGCCCATGACTCCTGATACGAGAGTTGAGGCATGCGACTGGGACAGCTAGTTTTGTTGATGAGACGGGTCCACCATTTGGGTCTTGTCTCAGAATTTCATCCTCAACCTCCTGCACAGCTCTTTCTGCTACCGGGTTTTTGTTCAAATTCTTTATACGGCCAATCTCAATAGAGATTCTATTACTGTATAATTGTTCATCATTTATTAATGATTTGAATCCAGGTGCGGGGTCAGTGCGCACCACTGCAATTGGGCCATCCAGGGGTCGTAACTCTACACAGAGACATATTAGAGCTTCACGTAAAGACTCTTGTCGTTCATTTGCAATAATGCTTGTTGCTGTATATGAAGTGACTGTTTCTCTGAGGACTAATATAAGCTGTCTCTCACGTTTAAGTACATCTGCTGCAAAAGCTATCCCAATGGCTTCTGGGGGATCACTGGTAACCTGTTGGATCAGAGTATGTGGGATTTTTTGTAGAGAGGCGCATTGATGACATGACTTAGTGACTTGCTCAATAGTTTTATCCATGTCAAGGGCAAAAAAGAATCTACGGCAAACGAGCTTCATTTGATGACACTTGGGGTGAACCAGCTTAATATGTAGAGCTGTGATAAGACCTTCTAAGACCTGGCGTGGAACTATGATACACTCACGTGTAGGAGCAAGGGGCTCATCCCGGCAGACAACTAAAAGGCCGTCCCTAGCAACTGTTGCCACATTGAGATAGCGTTTTATATCTTTGATATTTGAAGCTTTTTTTGATGGTCGTGTACCTTGTGTTAGGTGCGCATGAACACGTCGTAAATCGGTGCATTCCATTTGTGTCAAAGACCAAGCAGCCCTGCTTGTGAATGGAAGTCCTGCTGAACCAGATGCAAGATCTTGTATTGACACACTGTGAACAACGGAATCTTCCGTGACAGCAACAAATGAGCACACTTGGCAATTATCAGCCTCACAATCAGGTGCATTTCTACAGGCAAAATCAGATGGCAGATTAGCTGAACCTGATAAATGTCTGACGGAGACCTGATGCCGACTTATGGTTGACAGGAAGGTAGACACACGTACACTTGATGAAAATTCACCTCGACACAACTTTTTGTATGCCTGCGCACATGGTTTACTGTCTGTTAGTATGGAAAATTTATGTTGCGACTGTATGATATAAGGGCTTAAATGCTTCACAGCTGCTGCAATGCATAAGGCCTCAATTCCGCATGGTATCCATGTTACCTGCCTTTTACGTAACTTGGCACTGAAGAAACCCGCTAGTCTAGGTTTGACATATAGAGTAGCTAGTCTAGGTTTGACATATAGAGTAGCTCCTAGACCATGTTTTTTTACTGCACCATCTGTGATAATCCAAAGTTGATCATCAGCTCTGGGCAACATAATGGTTTTGTTTGTAGAGAGGGCTTCCTGGCTTCTAACAAATATTTTCTTGAGATCGTCACTCCACTCTATTTTTTCTTTAGATTGACGACCTGCTACAATCTCATCCAACGGAGCAATTTTATTCGAGCTGTTTGGTATGACACGTGCGAGAACTTTGTATGCACCGATGTAGGACCTTAAACTGTATACCGTTTCTGGTATAGGACAGGTAGATAATGCAGCAATGCGATGTGGACTGGCATGAATTTGACCCTGTGACCATATCCAACCCAACACTGTGGTGCTCTTTGGACATATAACTGTCTTAGATGCTGAAAGGCTCATTCCACACTTCTCCATTGATTCTAGTAGCCTTTCCCAGTTTTGAAGTAACTCACTAGGTGTGTCCCCTCCACAATACAGGTCATCAGCGAGTTTTGCTACAATGCCTTCTTGCAATAGATCTCCCAATATACGACACATGAGTTCCTCTAATGCAGTCTCTGATCCTGGCATGCCCATTGCGCAACGTGTATATACACGTACTCCTCGAAAAGGAGTAACTATACCACAGTACTTCATGGAACTCTTTGATAGTGGGATTTGATAGAATGCACTGGTAAGGTCTGTAGCTATTATGTATTTCCAACATGCAATTGTACGCAAGGTGGAGTCGACGTCAGGCATGAGAGAAGGCTGTGGTTTGCTGTATCGACCCATATAAGCAAATGCAGTCACCAGTCTAAATCCACCACTTGGCTTCTTGACCAAAAAGGATGGATTCAGGTATTCAGCTACAACGCCCACATTTTCTGGACGCTGGAATACATTGGCATTTTCCAGCTCATCACATTTCTGTTGTAGTTCCACTAGCTTGTCACGGGAATACTGAGGCACACGCCCTTTACGTTGTGGTGGAAGTACAGGTTTACTATGGCTTCAAATGGTCCTGCGGCACCATTGTATACCTTAAATGATGGATTAAAAACATTGTCATATCTATTGTGGAGTGATTGGAAGCCAGAAACCACACTGGCTGGGAGTAAATTGTCAGGATCTAGTCGTATTGGGTCTGAATATGGGACAGAATCACTGGTGACGCTCGGTCTATAGGATGACTGCTGAGACTGGTTAGACTTTGTGATATTTGGAGTGGTCAACTCAGCAGATTCCGGTGGCAAACATACATGACGCACCTGACAGAAATGTTCATTGCGTTTCAGAGTTTTTGGTTCACTTGTAGCATTATGTATGCGGATCTTGCCACCTACACTCTCGATGATGCTTGGTTTAGGCCAGAGCTGAGACAATTTGGTAGTCCTACTGATCGGAGAGTCTATACGTGGCTCTAAAGCAAGTGTATTATCATGTGTTATGTCATCAGGTACATCAACTTCCACAAACTCACCAGGCCATACAGAAGTGGTTGATGGAGGTGATCGTAAAACATAAGCTTGAGTACGGCGTATAGCGTGTGGGCCAGTTTTCATGATATTAGAGCCATATTGGTATACTGTTTCATCCCCAAGTATAACTTGTCGCTTTGCAGGACGCACAGCGATGTCATTAACATCCATAAATGGAACGCCAGCCAAAACATCAACATCCATGTCCTCTATTACTAGGGCTTGCAATATAAACTCATGTTCATCTCGTGTGATAGTAATGCGTGTCTCTCTCTTGACCAACAGAGGTGAGTGACCATCAGCCTGAAACGCAAGTTGTGAGCTTTTACTGATATCGGCACCCAACTTTTTGGCTACTGCTTCACGGATCATGTTTGTCTCCGCACCAGAATCAATAGTAATTCTCACAGGAAAATGGTTGTAGAATGTATCTATATATGGAGATTGTTTTACTTGTACTCTTCTGGCCATGGGTTGAGTGGTGGTGATACTTTGTGATTCAGCCTCTGCTTGTGGATTGTCACTCTCAGGGTCACAGTCTAGCTCATTTTCTACAGCAGCCACAAGACGTGCTTTTGTAATAAACTTTTTGTCACTTTCTGGTAGGTATGAACAACTGCTAAGGAAATGATTATATTTTGGACAACCAGCTTGTTTGCACAGTGGACACTCTTTCGGCTTTGTGGAATATGACTTATTGCGATAGGGTGACTGGCGATGTTGAAAGAAATGCATTCCAGAGGCAGCTGAGCGCATAACCTTAGCATCTTGAGTTGTAAGAGCTTCTTCTAACAATGAGTCTAATGCCTGTGAGATCTCTGGCTTTATTGATGCTAAAGTTCTTGATCTAAGTTCCGTGCCATACCTTTGTTTCACAAGTCTTGGTAAGTCTTTGTGTACAAGTTTGAGCCATGTCAAGACAACCATGTTTTCTAGGGATGGTGACATTTCTTCATCCTCTGTAGGTATTTCTCCATGATGAGATATTTCCCCATTTTGTTGGACCAAGTTGTCCTCAACAAAGGCCATGAGTCTCTGGTAAAGATCTTCTGGACGTTCCTCAGCTTCTAGTTTGATATCTGAGAAATCAATGAAATGGGCTCCGGTGGATTGGAAACCATAATGCATTCGTATGGCTTGCCATATACTGCCCATTGATGTACAGTTTTTTACTATAGTGTTACGGGAAATAACAGGGCAATAATTTGCAACCTGTCCCAGCATTAATTCCAATTGGGTGACCTTCTGCTGGGAAGTGCATCTGACATTTTCAGGAATTTGATCCCCATCATCAATGAAACCACATAGGGGAGCTGCTCTGGTTTTCTTTCCCCACACCACACCATCAACTAAAAATCGAGCGAAACTAGGATCTAGTGATAGTGTGTACTGTACGTTTTGGCGCCAATTTTCAAAGGATGTCACTGATTCATTTTTAGTAAGGCACCATTGCTTTGGGGCTCTTGGAGTAGCAGCCATATTGATGTAGATTTAACTGGAATGTCACTGTCTCTTGAATTGTTTATTACTTTTTGATGATGTGCAATGTTCTTCTATAGGTGTATCATACACTATTCTTGACACAGATACTTGCCCACCTTGAATGAAAAGCCTGTGTTACTCCTGTGAATACTGTCATCATTGTGATAACTGACCAACAAGCACATGTTGTGCAAAGATTGTCTGGTGTGAAGACTTGAGAGGCCTCTATTTATTGAGCCTGTGAGTCCATTTAGAATCCCACCGCTGCCACCACGCCACTAAGGTGTTACTGTCCAAACAACAAACAATCTAGTTGATACACAAAGCTTTTATGGCAGTAAAAGTGTCAACAGAATAGATACAATTCTTGGTATCAGAATGTATGTCTGTATGTCTGTATGTATGTATGTATGTATGTATGTATGTCTGTAGCGAACATCCTTGTCATCGCGACAACTCAAGAACAAATTATGGCAGCTTCATGAAACTTGACACACATATGCATCTGGTAAAAACCTCGGACGAGTTCGATGGACGGCGACCTTGACCTATTTTTCAAGGTTACAGGGATAATTATGTGAAATCACAAGAATCACAATAACTCAAGAACGAATGATGGCAGCTTTATGAGATTTGACACACATAAGCATCTGGTGAAGACCTCAGAATTTTTTCTATGAAACATGACCTTCACCTACTTTTCAAGGTCACAGGGACAATTATGTGAAATCATATTGTCATCGCAATAACTTGAGAACAAATGAGGGCAGCTTCATGAAACTTTACACACATAAGCATATGATGAAAATCTCGGACGAGTTCAATGGACGGCGGCCTTGACCTATTTTGCAAGGTCACAGGGACAATTATGTGAAATCCCAAGAATCACAATAACTCAAGAACGAATAATGGCAGCTTTATGAGATTTGGTGAAGACCTCAGAATTATTTCTATGAAACATGACCTTCACTTACTTTTCAAGGTTACAGGGACAATTATGTGAAATCATCCTTGTCATCACGATAACTCAAGAACAAATGAGGGCAGCTTCATGAAACCTGACACACATAAGCATCTGGTGAAAACCTAGGACGAGTTTGATGGACGGCGACCTTGACCTATTTTTCATAGTCACAGGGACAATTATGTGAAATCCCAAGAATCGCAATAACTCAAGAACGATTGATGGCAGTTTTATGAGATTTGACACACATAAGCATCTGGTGAAGACCTCAGAAATTCTTCTATGAAACATGACCTTCACCTATTTTTTAAGGTCACAGGGACAATTATGTGAAATCATCCTTGTCATCGCGATAAATCGAGAACAAATGATGGCAGCTTCATGAAACTTGGCACACATAAGCATCTGGTGAAAACCTTGGACGAGTTCAAGAATTAATTATTATGCAGTCTGAGACAGGAAACAATACTTGCCAACTGAGTAAAAGTGAAATTATTTTTGTAAAATGTGTTTATGAAAAGATTGAGATAAATTTAAGCCTTCATGAAAAACCACATGGTCCAACACTGGGTGTGGACATGTTAGCAACTTAAATTTTCTCCTCTCACAAAATCATAGATGACTAAAATTAAAAAATAAAATTGGGTATTTTTTATTCTAAGGGATAACCTCTGCTGCTGACCGACATGTACTTATAAAAGTCAATTTGAGCCACAATTTAAATATTTGATATTGAAAAAAAGAATGCTTAAAAATTATAATGCTTGAAAATTGTTCAATTTTTTGACTAAGGACGGGAAATGTAGCAAAATAATGGGACACTGGATAATTCTCAAACTGGTCACAGGTGGATGGGTGGTTGTTTTTAGGTAGGTATTAAATTGATTCGAAATTTGAAGGGTATGGGAAAAAATAATTCCATATAAAAAGATGCCATTAATTTTGGAACAGACGTGTATTTCACAATCATGATTTTAAATATCAATAACCAATCTCATTTTATTGACTATATTTATGTACACGCTAAATATAGGCAGGTAAGAAAAGTTATCAACACTTTAATGAGTAAGATATCATGGTCATTATACAGACTACCTTAACATACACAGGTAATGACTGTTCATAATGATAACCAATTAATTATCATGGAGATAAGTGAAAGGTTATTTAGGTAACACCCAAAAATCTTCATTTTGGAATTTTGACCACTTTTCTGACGCCGTACTTGGAGTGTACTCTAGGCACCCTCCTTAAAAGTCACATGACAAGAAAATGTTTTAAATCTACAAACTCTACAAACTAAATCAACACATGCTTAATACATTAAATTTAGAAGCCTACTCTTTGACATCTATCAGCAAGTGAAAGATACAGATTATGATATTTCATTCACTGATCTCAATGAACGGGTTTTCAAACTGACAGTTTGTGAATTCTGACTTCTGGTAGAATTGAGACAGTGCTTAAAAATGTACTCAAGACACTTAATTGCACGTACAGCTGACGACAACAGAGCTGCGGACGACAACAGAGCTGTGGTTCAGTTTATCAATTGATTACCGATGTTTATCACACCAGTTGACTTTGTTTGTACATACAAGTGTCAGAAAACAACGCACTAATAAGTTTGGAAATGAAAACGCAGCTCTGTTGTCGTCCGCAGCTCTGTTGTCGTCAGCTGTATATTCATTAATTAACACATTTAATAAATTTCTTAAATTTCATTGATCTTGATCAAATGCTTGCAATAACCAAGTATTCGTTACCACGGGAAATTAAATTCACATCAGTTCAAAAGTAGGTTAGGATTTCAATACACTTGTCAAGTTTGAGAAATCACGATACTCGATACTAGCTATGAGAAAAAAAAAGTATATCTTAAAATGAGAGTGATATCTCAAAATCTGGACCCACAACATGTTAGTTTTGTCCTCTAAGTTAATATATTAAGCTACTAATATAAGCATCTTGCTAAGATTGATACATAATCATATGGAAATGTTGTGAGCACCAAAAACACCATTCTCCGGCACTGCGGCCTAATTATCCACAGCTGAAAATCAAGCGATATATATCAAGGGGCGAACAGTGACGTCATGGGGTGAACTATGATGAGTGTCACTCCTCTGGGGGAACTGGGTCATGGGGAACATACTCTCCGACGGATACATAGGTAACACCATGGTAACCGAAAGCTTGGGGACCGAAGACCTTGAGTGCTTGAGGGGTGCTGATCATGGGGTTACAGGGAATCCCTAGCAACGTCACTGCCTCTCCCTTCTTGGCAAGTAGATCATCAGTCTGGATGGGGTTTCCGGTCCGTGTCTCCACCAATGTGATCAGATCTGGCATACTGGCCTGCAAGGAAAGGTTATTTATGATAGATATGTCATGATCATGTCTCATTCAGTGTTTTTTTACCACACCAATATGAGACCTGACAATTAGCGCCATTATAATTTTTCTTAAATAGCTTTCAAGTGCAGTCATTGCGTTTTCATTTTAGACAATACTCTATAGTATAAGGCTGATGTACCATAACTATTGACAGGTTATATTTTGACGTAATGTCAAATGTCAAAATATAACCTGTCAATTATGTGAATATATATATATATATATATATATATATATATATATATATAGTAGATCAGTAGATTATGCATCATTTCAATAGTAGAACTAATCATTAGATTATGAATCACATGTTAATAGTAGAATAGATCTGATTCAATAGATTATGTAGGACATCATGTTGATATTGATTAATAGATTATGTTTGCCATCGTGTTAAAAGTAGCATAGATCAGTATATTATGTATGGCATAGTTTGATGAAGAGTTACAAGGTCAGGTACAAAATCAAGCAGAAAATGAGATAAATGGTGTCACTGAATGGAGTGCCTGTTTACCTTGTAGTGAGCCTGCTTGTCCGGATAGTCATCGATATTGTCAACGTTAAAGACAATGATATTCTCATTCTTCACATCGATATGCAACCATTGTCCCTTGGAATCTGTGACTCGAAAGTCACCTCCTGTAAATCCTTTCTGGGTTCCAATATTGACATTTGTAAGCTGAAAAATATTTGTTATATGTACTCTCATTTTGATGCATTAAGAACCTTAACGAAACACTGGTTGGCTTTCTGACCTGGACAAGGTGTTAAGTTTTAGGTGGCACTTTTTAGAGTCTTGATTCATACTTATATTGACTGAGAATGAATAACTGACATTCACATCCTTTTCTTTCTACAGTTCCTGGGGTAGACACTTTTATTTACTACTTTAATTGTCACATCAACATGATCAATATTCACTTGTAAAATCAGTGGAAATGCACTTCTATCATGGTATACATTTTGAAAAAAGCTCAAATAATGTATAAAATTCTACTCAAATTAGAACTAACGTGTTGATGCTTACTGTTCCGGCTATGAGGATTTTTCCTCCCGTATATTGTATGATGGCAGCAATGGGATCCTGGCCTCTCCTTCTGGCCATTATCACCGCATTGCCAAGCTGATATACACGGCTTATAGAGTTCAATACCGTATACTGCAGAAGCTGACTCATATTCAATGTTGGCATAGTCATTCCTGCTTCTTGTCTGAATATAAATATCATGAATACATAGCTTACAGAACAACTCAAACTCAAATCTTTTTTATTTGGCCAATATAAAACAAAACAACAAGTATATTATAAATACATTTCAAGACTCAAAACAACAATAATTTGGTTCTATATGGGCCAGGGAGATCAGCCGCAGCAGATATCAGTCATTGAAGTTTGTATCATAATTAGCCTGCTTGGGTTTAAACCCCAAGTAGGGTTTAGTTCCAAGCATTCACTTGTTTATATTAGGAGGAATCATGTGAAAATTAACTGATTACTGATTACTGTCAAAACACACAATCATTTTGCAAAGCAAAATGGAATACATTTACATAGACAGTATACAATTATACCTTATTATTGGAAGAAACTTGGCAACATGTTTAGCTGGGCATTACAGTCAACTCAGCTTTGCTTCACTGTAAAAACGATTAAACGAGCAAATGACTTGTGAAGAAGATGCTACTTCACAGCCTGCTAATTTCGGTTTCTGTAATACTCATCAGTCTCAATTGTGCAGACGTATTTTTGGAAGTCAAGTGTGTATTTCAGACTAACTTACCCTTGACTGATGGCAACGTCGCGGTCAAAGTCTTCCACCAACCTGATCAGGTCAGCCCTGAGAAGCGCGTGTCTTGTCTGGTCATATCCAGACATGGTGCTAGGATAAAAAGGCTGCCCATAGATTGATGTTGTTGTCATCTATGATGTAATGATGATAGCCATTCAATAATCAAATAAAAACAGTCATTACCACAGTTTTTGTATATTATATTCTCTTAGCATCTAAAAAAATCCTTGGGTTTTTATGGCTTTGGTTGCTTGGGCACTCACTTATCTGGTATTTTGTAAGTAGCATTTTTTATATTCTGTAACCTTCATTTTGCCTGAAGTAGTTGTTGAACTTCTGAATTTTTCAACGTTATGATTGTTACCCATTGATACCCTTTACATAATTGAATTTTCTAGAATGGTGATAATTTAATACAGTTTAACCTTACCTGGTATTCTGGAACTGCTCTGCCAGCCAAATCACAGTCAGCAACTGGTATGTCTAACACAGGGACATTAGCAAGTGGTTCCAGACAATTAAAACCTGCTGTTTCCAGGTTCATCAGCGCCACTAGTGGATGTGTATCTTTGTCTGGCTTACCCGTGGGTTGGTAATCATTGACGTAACTAACTGAATCCTTATGTTCGATGTCAATGCCCTCTGAAACGATTGCATTGTAAAAAAAAATGCTCAGTGTGTAGCATACTATTTGCTGCCTTTACAACATTATAATCAGTCAATGTCCACCAGAGGCACTAAGTCGCCCCCTAGTGGAGCTTGAACATTGGATATGAAATTACACTATGTGTTGCCTTTACAACATTGATCAGTCAACATATGGTCAATGTTCACCAGAGGCACACGCAATTGCAAACTACAGTGTGATAGGTCACCACATCGCCCCCTGGTGGAGCTTGAACATTGAATATGAATTTGTACGGTGTTATTTTTCACTGACCTGAATTAACCAAGACGCCATCCTGGGTGAGGTTACCAATGACGTAGAGATCATGCATGCAGTTGATGGAGTCCGGGATTTCCGTGCCGGCTACCAGCATCTCATTCAACACGGCGGGCGCCCCCATAAAGGCAGCTCCGCTCACATAGTGGACCTCCCTCCTCTTCTCTGCATCACGTGCCAACCTAGTGAGTAAAGTTGAATATGATTCTGCTGTACATTTGTTATTGACCTCCAATCAGTCTATGTCAACAAATCTCTGAAGTGAATAATTCTGCAAACTAAAAAGCACCGCAAGGTCATTTGAGACCAAGTAAGGATCATTTAAGAGTGAAACAGTAGGACATTGTTAAATCAAAAACATTAATTGTATGTCCATTACTCAGCATAAGTAATGCCATTAGTCTTTAAGAAAGTTTTAACACTCTTTGATCAGTTACCATGGAACCTTCATTTTGATAAATCGTTGCCTTAAATGGAACTGCGTAGCTGGCAAGTCCGACATTCAATTTCTGGTATCCAGATACATTGGGAGGTCTCCATGACCCAAAGTATAATGGAATGACAGTGTTTTTCAAACAAATGTAAAATTTAGTGGTTAATAGAAATGTTTTGAGTTGAGTTGAACTTACTTCTAAGAGCGTGAAGTCCATTTGAAATTTGATATTTGACGTTTTTGTCAAAGTATATATCCACACACAGTTATAGGATTTGGGTCAAAACAGGATATAAAAGGATATATACCCTGATATATCCTTTTTATTCGTGATAAATCCATTTTCTTTATACATTTTTAACTTAGGAATGCTTTTTAAATGATCTCAAAGACTTTTGATTGACTAATGGGGCCTTACACATATTTGGTAGACATGTCTAGATTATGTCGAGCCCCCTCAATATGAGAGCATAAATCTGAAATCAACGGAGTAGAGTACTAAAAAGACTTTTGATTGACTAATGGGGCCTTACACAAACTTGGTAGACATGTATAGATTATGTCCAGCCCCCTCAATATGAGAGCATAAATCTGAGTTCAATGGAGTAGTCCTTTTCCCACGAGAAAGTCAGTATATTCGACCTACCTGGTATGAGGTAAGGGGGAGGGTACTAAAGAAACATTTGATTGACTAATGGGGCCTTAGACATACTTGTTCAGTGTTGTGTGACCATCCATCAGGCTATTACCTTGATAGAAAAAAATTGTCTAGCACAATTTCTCTGTAATTACAAACATCAGATATTTATTTTTATGTCTAAAAAGCATGTAATGTTCAATTTTATAATGTCTTATATCTGCAAAACTAGCTTTGGACAATATCCCTGGTTGTGTTCTGCCATAAATTATTTGAACCTGTGCAAATATTCTTTAATGCCACAGGGTACTTGCTAATCTTGAAAGTATTTGTCACGAAATTGGTCATTGATTGTTATGACAAATTCAGAACCAAACAAAAATCAGTGAAAGGCAGATAGTATATAATGTTCTTTAAAGTGTTTTCAACATATTTTAAAAGATCACTATCCTATTAACTGTCAAAATGTCAAACAAATATATCACTAAATTGTCAAATATCTCTTAATTTCAATCTTAGAATTTATTGATGTAAATTCATTGTCATTCCAAAGAGTATTTAGTATTATTACACCACTCATACTAATCAGTAATATATTGAATATATTGGCCAATAAGATTGACAATCAACCAAACCAATAATGTTACTGTAACGAAAGGATTCTTGCATGTCTTAAGGTATTCACATTTTATATATTCAATAAATATATATTTGACATTGAAAACAAAAAGTATATTGTTTGTCTTTAATCTTTAATTCTTATTTTATAATTAGTATTCCAATTCAAACTTGTTTTTCATCTGATACATTATAATTAACATTATGTTCCTTGTGTCTTTCCAATTATGACAAATGAATGAAATATGAATTTAGCACAGTAAAAGGGCAATATCTCCAAATTATCTCCAAGTATGTTTTAGTCCCCATTAATGAATCAAAGTTCATGTACACCAGGCAACTAATCTATCTTTACAGAGAGAAATTCACAAGAATGTTGAATTTTCAACTTCATAGGAAAAGAGGATTATTCCTCCTGTCTCAGATTTACGCTCTTATATTTAGAAATGTCTACCAAGTATGTCTATGGCCCCACTAGTCAATCAAAATTCCTTTGTGAACTCTCACACCTCATACCAGTCAACAAGTCAAAAATATTAACTTTGTCGGAGGAAAGAGGCTACTCCATTGCACTCAGAATTATGCTCTCATATTGAGGGGCTACACATAATCTAGACATGTCTACCAAGTATGTCTAAGGCCCCATTAATCAATCAAAAATCTTTTTAGTACTCTCCCCACCCCCAACTAATACCAGTCAGTAGGTCGAAAATACTGACTTTGTTGTGGGAAAAGGGCTACTCCATTGAACTCAGATTTATGCTATTGAGGGGGCTAGACATAATCTAGACATCTCTACCAAGTATGTCTCATGCTCCATTAGTCAATCAAAATTCTTTTTAGTACCCTCCCCCCACCTCATACAAGTCAGTAGGTCGAATATACTGACTTTGTCGTGGCAAAAGGGCTACTCCATTGAACTCAGATTTATGCTCTCATATTGAGGGGGCTAGACATAATCTAGACATGTCTACCAAGTATGTGTAAGGCCCAATTAGTCAATAAAAAGTTTTTTTTAGTACTCTCCCCCCACCTCATACCAGTCAGTAGGTCGAATATATTGATTTTGTTGTGGGAAAAGGGCTAGTCCATTGAATTCAGATATTGAGGGGGCGAGACATAATCTATACATGTCTACCAAATATGTCTAAGGCCCCATTAGTCAATCAAAAGTCTTTGAGATCATTTAAAAAGCATTTCTAAAAAGCAGTTATAAATGTATAAAAAATGGATTTATTACGAATAAAAAGGATATATCCGCTTTTGACAGGCTATATATCCTTTTATACCCTGCTTTGACCCATATCCTATTAGTGTGTGTGGATATATACTTGGAGGCATACTTTGAAAAAAACGTCAAATATCAAATATCAAATGAACTTCACGCTCGTCTTACTTCTTGGGGTTTATAACACGGACTCGTTTCTTGGGGTCGGCTGACGTCTTATATTTGTCTATGGCTTGCATCACGCGGAGTCTCCCAATTTCGAGGTTACCCCCACCTCCACACCCGACTATTCCCGCTCCCAAAGAAATGCAGTCCACGTCATAATCGGACAGTATCCATTCCTTGGTAATTGGGTCAATGAAGGGCTCCTTATATGGCGGGATGAGATATTCTTTGGTCTCCACATTCTTTGAACCCGATGCAACTACATATATACAAATAAAATTTTGGATTTTAATTATTTTGCAATATTTTAGGGATGGGGTGAATAATTATTGTCCCACATACAACTGACACATTAGTTAGCTAGTTACATGTAATAAAATCAAAGTTAATATAAAGAAACTTATAAATTTTCCATTTTTCTTACCCACACAATTATCAATGTCAGGTACCATCATTCTTTTATCAGGAGCTCTCCAGAAAATCCCTTTTTCGGGATTTGCTTGAATCAAATCACCCACAGCTTCAACCATGACTCGCATAATCCGCAAACCAATCAAACCAGGCAGCAGTTTGGTCTCCACTTGGACGATCTGATTGAATCGACACATAACTTAGAGCAATACTTCAAACAGCGTATTGTTGAAACCTCTCAAAGCATTCATGAAATGAGGATTTAAAGCACATTTTCCTTGCATAATATAATTGTATATACCCCAAACTTTGCGATCACAAGTTATTACCCATCATATTTCCCTTACATATCTTTCTGTGCCATTTGAAAGTGGACGAGTCTTCTGCTAAAATCCAAATCATCCATTGGACACTTTGTCAACAAACTTTGTTTTGCGGACCAGTGATTTTGTGCAACACCTGCTTAGTAAAGTCTTTCTAACAGTGGGGCACCCTAAATTGGGACAATGGAGTGATTTGGCTTACAGAGCCCTGTTTGTCCATTAATGTTTGTCCAATGGTACAAGCCTAACACCCTGACAGTCCACAATAGAGGTGACATGATTGTATACATGTGGCCACCTGGTGGTCACAAGAGTACAGGCACACAATAACCATGGTCAGTGTATTTTGGTTGATTTTAGTGAGATAGCTTAATTGTTAATCTGTTAAGCCTGAAGAAGTCCCTTGTAGGACTAAAACAAGTCGCAAGACTTTATTTATAGATCATTGTATGAACTGAAATCTTCCCAATCTTGATAATCATAGTGCATAGCATACCTTGCAAAAGCCTGCATGTAAACTTATAGACCTAACATTTAGTCGAGCAAAGGGGCAAGCCAAGGACAGGTCATGTCAAGAACAGCACAAGCCAAGAACAACAAAAAAAACCAAGAGCAGAAAACAGCCAAGAGCAGGTGATACTGCTGCAGAATAAAATATGAAGCAGATCGAGAATTCCATAGACTGAACTTCCTCCGCATGGACCTTCACAGCATGTTAAGCTACATAAGGGATGTTAACGGTCAATGAAGCCCAATGAAAATATAATGTTCTAATGAGTGCTGTGTCATTTAACCGTACCTCGAGTGTATCACCGTCAGCTCCCTTTTCAATGGCCAACTCTTTCGCTTTCTTTGTAGCCTCTGCTACAACCTCGTCGACGGATGTGCCTTTCAAATTGAACAATTTATCCACTTTCCCGGACACCTGTAATAATTCAAACATATATATCAGATAATTTTCATTTCTAGTTAAATATTTTCTTTTGCCCCAGATGCACGTGCATAAAATGTTACCCAATTAAAAAAAATAAATGCCAATATATCATAACAATTGCTCATCACTTTGGAATGAAATGGCCGCTAAAGTGATGCTTTTTGGTGTTGTTTGCTGCATCCTATATATCTAACATTTATTTATTGTACCACTGAAATCTCCTTCAGAGACAATATGATTAAAAATGAATGTACAAAGTTAATTTAAATGAGTAAAACTAAGTCAAAATAAATAAAGCTCAATTAAAATGACACAGCTCATTATCGTCCTACCTTAATTTGTCCTGGGATCACAGCATTCATTTTGTGGCTTGAATCAGTAACCATTTCAATAGGAAATCGATTTGAATTTTCTATTCTGGAATAACATTAAATCAAACCTTCAGAAATCGTAGTCATGAGATATGAAAGACAAAAAACTAACACAACATGCCACATTTAAACAAAGTGAATTTCTATTTCTATTTCTCAACTTACCGTACATGTAAATATGCATCATTAGAGTCTGTCTTCAATATATTTTAAAATAATATTAAATGATCACTAACCTAACAACGGTGCCATCTTCCTTGGAGACGAATACAGGACAAGTTAACTTTGCTGAAGCCAATATGAAGTGCAAATCCGATATAAAACGTCCCCAAAGACGTTTATACATTTCATTGTTAACTGCGTTGTTCTCCCTCTCAAGAATACTGTTTCCATTCATGTCACTAGATAGTGTGATACTGGCATCGGGAATGCCATTCTCGATGAGGAGTTCAACCTGATTATAAGAAATAATAGAGAGGCAATAAGAATGATCGATTCTCATCTGAATGCGAATAACATACATTCGTCATTAAACATATTATTGGAATGTTAATGGGCTGTCACACTATGACGTTTTTGACAACGTTTGGTAAACGAGTTTGCAATATTGACCACATCTGACCTCATCAGAGGAAATTTGGCCACATTGGGTGACGTTGGGCAGCGTTAAACTGCCAAGAAATTAATTTTTGAATGTTTAAAATTTTCCAACGTTTTGGCAAAACGTCACTTCTATACTGATATGTTGGCCTCGTTACATGCGTCCAGGTTGTTCCCAGCTCGTTTCTGGGACGTTCCAAAGACGTTGTTAAAACTTTGATATGTCCTTCCTACATGGTGGACTTTGTCGCAGCGGGCATGGAACGAGCAAGAAAAGTCACAGGTTTACAATTATAGTTTTTTTGTACAATACAGTGGTGATTTCATAGACTCGGTCAGCTTGTTACCTGATCGTTGTGACCAAGTTTAACAGAAACGTTAATCACATTAGCGCCACGCCAAGAAAAAGTACCTTACTTGCTCAAACAAGAAAGCATCCATCCCGTTGGCATTTTCACAAACGGCTACTCGCTTCACACATTACGTTACTATGTGACAGCATCATTAGCTCCAAAAAGTAATGACCATATTTGGCTAATCATTTTACCAGTTCCTCTTGATTGCTATCAATTTGGGCAAATACTCCAGAGATCACCACGTGGTGTTGTTCCTTTGCTTTGAGCTCTTCAATGATCTCGTTAATTTCATTTTTATCAACTGGGGTGATGTACTTCTGGTCAATCCTGAAACCTCCCTTAGCCATGCGCACTGTTCCTTGTGTAGCCTGAAGTCAGACATTTAGTAGAACGAATGGAGAACGATATTAAACTTTTATTTAGCCACACATGCGAACTCAATTCTTAAATTATTAATAGTTAAGATTATTTTTCTGATTGTTTAACATTTAACACAAATATCTTGAACAACTTAGAAGATCGATTAATTAAAATATCATTTAGAATAAAAATAAAGAATTGCTGAGCACTCTCACGTACAGGTCCGTGGTAATTGCAGAAAGGCGGCAACGCCCGGGACACATTTCCACACAGACGTATAACAGACACCTCCACTTTCTGCACTTTCCTGTTGCTCAAAACTTGTGTGTTTCCTACCATAATTCTCATTACTTTGAGTTTCAGTGAGGTCGTTGCTGTAATTATCCAAGATAATATATAAGGCATTTTGGGTAATGATGAATCAGTCTCTAAAAATATTTGATTTTTTTATATCTAAAATGATTTTTTTGGTCTATTTTAAACATAAATGTGCAGTTACACCGATAAAAAAAATAAAGTGCTGCATTGCGCACTGCATGATGGACTACACATAGAGAACAGGGCTTATCTTTATTCAATGCTGTCATATGCTGCAGCCTGTAGCTATATATAGTAGTTATACCCTGGGCTGTCATGAGAGCTTCTGAGATGGCCGCCACCATTCCAGTCACTGTGTCCACCGTGGTACAAGACGTGGCAGTAGATAGCAACTTGTCATAGCTGATCTCAGAATCAGCTAGTCTGACCACCACAGCCTGGGTCTCCTGGTCCTGCGCATCTACTCCGACGTATACCTCCATTGTCCTATCACTGCCAATGTACAAAGATTATAGGACATCAAATAAATCAGTGGAACAGGAAAGAATGAATAAATTACATGCAAACAGCCCTCTTATTGTATGTCCAATTTGGAAAAAATTGGGAATATCTGTGAAACTACTTCAGATTATTGATCAAATTTAA